>JAXQQM020071600.1:0-80315 GCA_034641835.2 Pinus albicaulis | reverse complement strand
CCAACAACTTCCATTTTCTTTTGAGCATGGGCATATGCAAGAAGAGCAACAAGGAAGGAATGGCAACCTTCCACCTTATACCTTTGGCATGGGAGATGTCAAGGGGGGGAAAAATGGGAGGCATGACCTTCCAACATACACCTTTGACATGGGGAATGTCAAGGAGGAGAGCAGAAACATGGCAAACATTTCAGATGACACATTATTAGCACTGTCATTGTTGGGAAAATTAGATCCATATTGGAAATCCCAAATGTTGGTGGAATATTCCAAGGATATTCACACTTTCATGGTTCTTGATGACTTGTTACATGATGAGAGCTATTAAATCCTAGATGGAGTCATCTAGAATCATGGTAGGATCTTCTTGTCTAGAGCCTCCAAGCTCAATGAGAAGTTACTACAAGGGGCTTATGAAGAGTTCTATTTCAGCCACACATACTCTATGAAGCTCAAAAACATCATCTTGAGGAGCTACTATTGGGAGGGCTTTGAAAAAGAACTATATCAACATTGTCAAAGATGCATGGACCATGTGGAGATGGAGCAGCAACATGACTCTATGAGAGAGTTAAATCAACCCTCTCTTTCTCTATTTGAGGAAGAGGATAGATCTATGCATCACTCCATTGATATCAGGAGGAATGTTGGTGAAGAACATGCTTTCTAATTTCATGCATTCTTCCACCATGTTTTTGTAGGCCATGAATCCAAGGAGGAGTATTACATATTGTAAGCATCATGGCTAATATTGGGCCACAAAAATTTCTAAATTTGGCCACTCTGTTGGAAGAAAAGGGGAGACTTTGCAACATGATGGGTGCTTCCCTAAGGCACCAAACATATCTCACACTTTTAGCCATGGTGAGATGATATGGGAAGCCAGTAAGTGGTAGGAAAACTAGTTACCACATCTTGATCTGATGTAGGTAGGAGATGCACTACGTTGGTTCCACTTATGGGACTATGACCCACCTCCATATGCAAAAATTTCTATTTGTATGTACATTGTTTTGATTCCCTATATTGATGATGTACTTGTACTTTTTATGGGGATGTATGGAGGAAGGAGGGAAGGCATGCATGTGCCCTATGGGATGGCTACTCTCCATGTACTTTATGTTTCATATTTCAGGGAGAGCATTGGGCAAATCATTTTTGTTTCATGTGATTTATTGTATCCTTATCGGATGAGCTATTTGCATCTCATGAGAACTTTGGAGGAGCAAGTCATTGCTAGATGGTTTGGTGAACACTTGGCTTATGGAGGAATCTTAACTCATGTTGGTGTCACTAATGGAGGAGGAGATGAGTTGCAACACTCACCTTATCAGTTTCTTGAGGACAAGCAACATTTTGGAGGGGAGGACTGTAATATTCCTAATTAGCCCAAGCTAATCGGAATATTTAATTTTGTTTTACTTTTTAGTTCCATGAATAAATGTGTAAAGGAGGATTATAAAAACTCCTGAAATAGCAAATAAATCAATGCCACATGTGAAAAAAGCTAAATTTGGGCTATTTAAAATAAAAAACCTTATGTGTGAAAGGGAATGAGACATTTGACTGTCAACCATGACAAAATAAACAACGTTGTCTAGAAGGAGTGATCTTCATTAAGGCACAACGCAGTTTCAGTTGGAGGATGTTCATGTGAAAAGAGCTAGTTCATTGAGATGGTTTAGGGTTTTGAAAGCTCACAAAATTATATAAGGAAGAGGAGGGCAACATGAGAAGGTTGTTGATGACCATATTATTCTCTGAATATTTTGTCTGTTTAGACATTTCTTGTTCTCTTGGCTGTTTAGCAGAGAATAGTGATGTTTAGCACTGGGTGTTTCTGATCAGGAATCCCACCTCCTTCCTTGAGAGGCATCTTGGAGGAGTCTTGCATTTCTTGTCCACTATCAAGAATTTTTCCAAGCTCTTCTTCCAACTACAACACAGATCCTGGTGAAGTTTTGGTTGTCTTTGTAAGCTGCAGCAAGTGGAGGCTAGATCTACTCATATCTAGGCCATTCTAGTGCCTATTTTCAGTGGGAAAGTCTTCTATCCACTTGGAAAGAGAGTATTGGATGATTGGAGCACTGATTTCAGATCTTGGCTTGAGGCCACATATGTTCTAGAGCCCATAATGTAGTTTTCATTCCAGTACTACATTATTTGCAAGTGTAAGTTGCAAGGTGTTTTGGCAGATTTTTGGAGGAGAGATCTCTAGTGTTGGGAATTTTCCCTTCACTGTGGTTATCCATGGATTTCAGATATATTCCATGTCATATTAAGATCTGATATAAAAAATGTTGTATTTGATTCAGAATTTCTGAATCATTCTCCAGATTTATTGCATAAGATCTCATATCTACTCCATGTACTTCACTTTTTGCTCAAAACCCCAAGGGGCATTTGAAGAGGAACCTTTTCTAGTGTATAGATCTGATATAGATATAAATTTTTGTACACATATCTGCTCTAGATATGAAGTGTAATCTACTGCTGTTTAAGCCAATAAAAATAACGTTTTCAAGCTTGTTCAGTCATATTCTATGGGTGCAACACCTCCCTTTTGAGGTTTTCTTCATGTAAATTCTTCTATTTTCATTTCTATAACTCATGGGCTTCAATATAACTCTAATTTGCTATTATAAATGTAGATATTAGCCTCCATATTGGCCTCCTGCTCTTACTTTGCTGAACTGCATTATTTCTGTGCAATATTGTTTAGTATTGTTGCTTGTTCCCATTTTGGGATATTACACACAATTTCCACCCATAGGATATTGACCGTCCTAGAGGGGAACCCAATCATGCACTTACGCAAACTCCCATCATGGAGATTCTTCCCCCACCGAATGTCGATGACACGATACACCACATACGATTTGTATCTTCACACATCAGAAGTAGGATTGGAGCACCCCCCACATTCTAGGATTTCCACCTTATTCCTGTCACAAAAGGTCAAGATACCTTGCGCTTTTGCATTGATTTTCGCGAGATCCCATATTTGCATGCCGCTATTGAACTCCTTGATGATACCCAACCTCTAGAACAATGCCTAGTACAACTAGAGCTTGTTGACGAAAGCCGACGATAGTCATTGCAACACAATGAGGCCCACAAGAAATAGGTAAAAGCATCATGCGATTTCCACATCTACCCTCACTCATTCACCGAGGGATAACTCATCCTCCGCTATGATGTCGCCATTAAAGAAGCCCTAGGTCCAGGAAAGTTCGAAAATTTGTGGAAAGGACCCTATATCATAAAACATTGCCTCTGTCAGGGGGCATACATATTGATGGAACCAGACAGGACATGCCTTAGCAACCCCATCAATGACCTTTACCTCAAGAATTTCTACCCACGAGGGCCAATCTAGCCTTGCCCTAGAGTGAACATACACAAACTCAACCACCTTAATTTTTGACCAAAATACTTATTACGAAATGCACTCAAAGTGTCGCCATGCATTACCAACCCAAACCTTACTTCGGATTTGCTGATGGAGCACCCCCCACATTCTAGGATTTCCACCTTATTCCTGTCACAAAAGGTCAAGATACCTTGCGCTTTTGCATTGATTTTCGCGAGATCCCATATTTGCATGCCGCTATTGAACTCCTTGATGATACCCAACCTCTAGAACAATGCCTAGTACAACTAGAGCTTGTTGACGAAAGCCGACGATAGTCATTGCAACACAATGAGGCCCACAAGAAATAGGTAAAAGCATCATGCGATTTCCACATCTACCCTCACTCATTCACCGAGGGATAACTCATCCTCCGCTATGATGTCGCCATTAAAGAAGCCCTAGGTCCAGGAAAGTTCGAAAATTTGTGGAAAGGACCCTATATCATAAAACATTGCCTCTGTCAGGGGGCATACATATTGATGGAACCAGACAGGACATGCCTTAGCAACCCCATCAATGACCTTTACCTCAAGAATTTCTACCCACGAGGGCCAATCTAGCCTTGCCCTAGAGTGAACATACACAAACTCAACCACCTTAATTTTTGACCAAAATACTTATTACGAAATGCACTCAAAGTGTCGCCATGCATTACCAACCCAAACCTTACTTCGGATTTGCTGATGGAGCATCAAGATGGTTTCAAATTTTAGTAGCAGTTGCTTGGGTCATATATCACCCTGACCAATCACCACTCTACACAAACAGTGTGTGCATCAGTTCAACGACAAAAAATCAGGCAGAATATGATGTCGTCATCGGACTTATGTGTGATGCCCTCCATCAGGGCATACACCATATGCATGTCTACCTCGATTCCCAGTTAACAATGTCACAGTTAAACCAAACATTTGAGACAAAAGATCCACATCTATTTAGAAAATATTTGCGTGCAAAAATATTAAGCATAAAATTTGACTATATTACATTTACACATGTGCCAAGGAGTCAAAACCAAATAGTTGATTGCATAGCTAACAATATTCTAAACTGGAATGCATCTAGGATAAAGTAGCATACATTAAAAACCAAAAACATAGATATCCATCAATATAACATCATCCATAAACATAAAAAATGGGGCACAACATCTCGAGCCGCAAAAAACATCTCTCATATGTATATATCATGTTGTATATGTCTGAGTACAAAAAATAGTGTCGCTGACCCATCAGCCAACCCAAAGATACACAAAAATTCATCAAAAATAGGGGAAGCATCCTAAGAATGGGTGCTTTCCCCATGTGCAAGTATACTCTAGGACGGTGCTCCCTTAACAGGGGCACCTGGACCCACAACTGCTCCTGGTACCACCACTAGAGCTGTCATCATAACTGAGACTGCCACTCGACGTAAAATAGGTCGATATTCCCTCTCTTGGGCCATCACCGTCTCTAGCCAGACCTCCACAATATCATCCATAAAACCTTGAGAAGGCATCCCCTAGGTCAAGCGGTCCACTCGACCCTAGGAATCCTCTAGAACTGACACCCGAGTAGTCAGCTCAGGATTACGAGCCTCTATGGCATTAGCACGTGCCACCTCTATATCAGCACAAGCTCGCTCGACCGTAACCTTGGAAGCTACCGAGATTCTGCCCCCCCTCGAAGGGCTAGAAACACCACTAGGTCCTCTAGCATCATCTCCTTGTTGCCCTCTACGACTACCCTGAGGTCTCCGAAGAGGACTATGGCCGACCAATCGAGCCACGGGGAAACCTACCTCGCCAACATCTACAAGAGCAACCAAAACTATGTGAGTGTCACCATCAAAACACATAAGCACATATATACTAAAAGAAACGCAGAAAAGATAAAAAGAATACATGTTGGCCCCCAAGCATAACCAGGAGGGAGACCCATCTCTAGATCCCCATGGAAGTCCACCCTACATATGGGAATAGCAAAAACATATGGGGGTTGACCTCAAACCAGGTCTCCATCATGGCATTCCAGTAATGCCCCATCATGCCCCTGTTAGTCATCCATAATTTTGACTTTATCCAAAGATGACTAAATTTTAAAAGACTCAGATTTATAGAAACAATATTTGAAGAAACATTGTGAGTTCTAGAAATATCACTGCCTTCATTAGCCTAAGTCCATCAGTTCACTGAAATATTCATCTATTTCTTCTAAAAGGTTATCCTGTTATTTCAACAGAAGCTTATTTCAGGATATTTATTCCTATTTTTTATTAGTCCATTTCCCTTTGAAAATAGCCCATTTTCCCTCATATTATCATTCCTACCCCTATTTTCTACATCAGTCTTTTTCCCTCTAAAAAGAACTTTTTCCTCTTCATTATCATCCTTTCTCCCTAAAAAAGGCTACCAAATCCCCTTAAGACCATTTATTCCTTTTTATTTGGCTTAATTTGGCCTTTTTTAACCTATCGAAAGCCTTAAAAAGCTTAAAAACCCTCTTTTTAGGCTTATTATCTGCCCATTTTTAACACATAAAGCTTTTAGCCCCTGCAAGCGTAAAATCATCACCCCCTTCTCCATACAACCATAGCCGGGAACCGTCAGCACTTCATCGCATCAGCATTTCCTCGGTCCCATTCTTTGTTTTCCTCGTTGATGCGATCCCCCGAGGGCTTAAACCCTCCGCCTCTTCTCCTCATAAAACCAAAGCTTGTGGCCATTGGCTAAAACCCTCGACACCCATTCCTTTGTAAACCCTCATTTCCTTTGCAAACCTTCCACCCCAATGGTAATGCTCCGACGTGTCCTCGACCGTCGATCACCATGATCCAACAGTCGTCACCTTTCCATTTCACCCGCGGGCACCTTTTCAATCCACAGGTCAACCCTTTGGTGCCCCCGTAGTTGATTTGTTTGACTGCATAAAAAATTAGATGAACAACCAGGATTTACTGTGGAGGCACAAGGGAGGAAAAGGATCCATACCTTCATAGTCCCCCGGCAACAAATCTTAGCCATTGATCGTTGCAATGATCCAACAGTGATCTCGCTTCCTCCATCACCCATTCTCCCAACCCCATTGACTACTCCTTTGTCTCCCCTAAGCAATCCCGACCGTTGATCCCCTCTGATCCAACAGTGGTAGTTCTTCTCCTCCCATCCATTCATCTCCACGGGGCATTATCGACCATATATCAAAGGCCTTAGGCCTAGATCCAACAACCATCATGCTCCCGACTCATTAAACCTACCTCATTCTGCCTTACCTTTTCTCGGTCCATTCTCGATCATAGATCAAAGGCCTTAGGTCTAGATCCAACAACCCATAAGCACCCCTACCACCAAACAAATTTTCTTACGTCACCCCTTGGGCCGACCACACACTACGCAAAACATCACCTAGTCCCCGTCTGACACCTGTCCTCCACTGCCCTATCCACCAATCAACTTCAGTTTATCACGCACGTCTACCACAGTTAATCTGCATCCCCGCAGATCAGACAACCCACGCATTGCAATCACCAAACATCTCCATCGCGCAAATTCAATGCGAAATCAGTGGTTTTGGGAGGACACATGTCACCCGATGGGTTATATCACATTCGTTTATCACTAAACCACTTACTGCTTGAATGCTGCGTGAAAACCACCGATGGTTTTTTGAAACCACTTTCCTCAGTTTCGCACCAAATTCAATTTTAAACCCAGTTTTCACAGGTTTTTCCATGGAACCTCCTCCTGCATGCATTTTAACCTCCTCATTTCTCCTCTTTCCCTCTATCGAGCCTTCGAAGTAGTGTAGCCATGAAGACACAGGTTTTATTAATATTGTTGGTTTGTTTGCAGGTTTTAAAGGCAGTTAAAGCGTTAAAAGGTCCTCCACAGCTAGACTAGTGGTAGAAACCCCCCATGATCATGATCCTTGGGGTTTTAAATGCGAAAGGGGAGGTGCGTGGCTTTCAAGTATTTGATCAGTGCCTCATAAGCACTGGTTAGTTAATAAAACCCTCCAGTGCACCAAAGGGAAAACTTGCACAAAGAAACAGAAAAGAATCAGTGAAGTCGAAGATCAAAGGAGGTAGATAGAAGATTAAAAGATTAATCTACAGATTCAAAGGATAAAGCAGAAATTAGATTTTCAAAGAAGTAGTGATTAAAGATAGAGGCTAAAGCTCAAATGAATATTAGAGTGGTTAAGAACACAATTACCAAAGGATGAAAATAAGTTTAAAGAATGCCCGAAAGGAGATAAAAACAATATATGTATTATGGAGGCTAAACAGATCAGGATTTTGACACATTTTTAATGATTAAATTAAGGCAAGTTAGGCCTAAAGAGCCTTGAATACATCATGTTAGTGTCAGTCTAGTCATACTTCCATCAGTGATCAAAATTTCTCTTTTTCATATTAGGAGTCCCATACCATAAAATTTCACCATTCTGTTAGGTCATCGATTCATTGATGTTAGTGATTTTTCATCAGTTTTCTCTCACGTGAAACTTGCTGATTATCCTCTCTATGGTATTTAGTCATGAGCTACTTTCACATTCTGAGTCATGTCAGTAGGTCATAGGATGGGTCTCATTAGGTTATAAGATCTCACCATGGTAAAATTAATGACTCAAGTGTCAATAAATATCAGCAAGGTCATGAGGAAGTCAATAAACTCAAAGTCACAGCACCTCGGAAGATCAAAGAAATTTTTTATTCAGTTTGATGTAATTTTCACCTCAAAACCATGTTTTGAGGTGAAAACATGATACTTTGCCTTTATTATCATTTATTATGTAATTTTATGTCAGCGCATGTAATAAGTCACATTTCAGAAGCTGCTATCTCCACAAAGTCATCACCCTTCCTTTTAGAGAGTTTTTCCACAGCATTTCCAGTCTAGAATCATGTTCTAAGTATTTCCATCAGGAAGAGCCTGAAAAGAGCTTGCCAACGGTATATTACACTCTCAAAACTGACTCATGGATCGAAATTTATGCCTAAGTGAACAAAGTCCTCTATACCCTAACTCTTCCCCTTTTTCCCTCCTTTTCCCTTAAACTTTATATTATTAAAGTTTAATATTTTCTTTTATAAAACCCCTTTTTCCCCATCCGATGGAAAATCACATTATTGAAATCCTTAAAATACATATGCGATTTAATAACCACTTCCCTTCCATACATTTTAACTTTATAATAAAGTTAAAGCTTTATATGATAGATTCCCTCCAGTCGCAATTGCAATATATAAACCACTTCCCCTTCAAGACCCCTTAAACTTTATAAAATTTTTTAAGTTCTACATTGTTAAATCCCCCACCGATCCAATTCCATTTTCATTTCCATCGCAATCGCACCATATTTATGTGCGCTACGATTGACCCTTGTAACTATAAAAACTCTGATGCCATTCACCAGATTGAGTACCGCCGATCAAAATGTGCTTGATTAAATCCCAATCGTTGATCCGATCAACGATCCAACTGATATAGTCCATTGCTCCATCAATCAGAGATTTCATAAATTGTTACACCCACTCCCGGCTATGACTACCGATGCGATTGACCCTGTGGGAATCAGTCTGTACGACCTTCCTGGAGTAGCGATTAAATATGACTAACACAAACATACTCTTAAAGTGTCAAGGTCAAATTAGGTTTAGGGTTTTGACAATATTGGTTTGCAGAATGTTCAATAATGCCAAAGGCACGTAGGGAGGGTTGAAATAAGTTTTCTCTGCGAGTAATTTCATCATCATATGCTTGGAAATCTATTTTTCCTCAAAAATCTGTTTTGAGAAAAAAATAAAGTATTTCATAGTCATGTAAATAAATCTAAGGTATTTTAAAGAGTATCAGTTGTCAAAATCTTCAGGCAGCCCTGGTTACCTTCTGGTTTCAGCAGCTCCCATCCCTGCAAAAATCAACCAAGAAAAATTCATCATTTCAAAGCCAAAAGTCAGAGGAAACTAGAAATCAGAGTTTGTATCGCGCCGAGGGACAATTTGATTCTGAATATTGCATCAAGAATTCTTTCCTTCAGTTTCAACATGATAAGGCACTACCAGAAGTTTGAAAAACTCATTGCAAAATTGGAGCAAGAAACATTCATGCTTGGTGCATCTAAGGAGATTTCTCTCTCAGATTATCATAAACTGAGACTAAGCATAGTAGAGTTAGAGAAGCAAATGATTGACTGAAATTACTAGGCCTGAGCGTGTCTTCTATTTTTGGTTCCTGGTAGTTAATGAGAAAAGTCCACCAGAAGCAATTGATTTTATTTTGCAGTTGTTAAAGTATAACGAAAATAGTGGAAATTCATACTCAGATGTATATTGGTTGGCAGCACTTGTGGACTCAATAGGCAAGATTGAATTTGGGCAACAGAGTATTCAAGCATTGTTGCCACTCTTGAAGCGAATCTCTCTTGCAATTTAACAGATTGATGCCAAGCCACAATGGAGTCTTAACCATCAGTTGCATTCGTACTTTGACACAAATTGCATTGAAATTGTCGCACTTTGTACCCATGGGACACCTGGAAGAACTTATAAAACCATTTCAAGACGTGCAAAGCACACCATGGCAAATTTGTTTGGAAAAAATTAAGGCACTTATTGATCTCGAGGCACATAAAAATGGCCTTCTTGTTGCTCTGTCTTCAGCTGTGAAATTTATAATAGACGAATCATCCTTGCAAGTACAAATGAAAGCTGCTATGCATTGTCTACACTTATGTCAAATGCAAAGGAACTTCGGAAACAGGATCAACGGTTCTGTACTTTGAGATTTACTTCATCTGCTTGAAAGCCGCAAAGCTTTTGTAAATGTTAATCTGCGACATCATGTTTTCTGTGTTTTGCAGATCCTTGCAGGCCGATCTGCAACTCTTTTTGGTGTTCCAAAGCCAAAGATGCTTGTCATCTTAGAAAAAGCCATGGATGTTGAAATGCTCGAGGAACAGAAGGGAAAGTCGGGTTCAATGAAGATACGGTTTTCAAAATGTCAGGAAGCTAATGTTGACCAAGTTCATGTGAGTTCTGAGGTATTAAATTCTTTGGAGGTTGTAAAGGAAATGGATACTACAGTAAGTGGTAGTTCTTGTGGTAATGAACGCAAAGTGCATTCCGTTAAGTTGCGGATTAAGCCTCCGGAGGCAGTAGAAGATGAGAAGATTATGGATACCACTCGGGGTGGTGGTCCAGATGAAAGAGGTTTTCCCATGTACCCAGTTGCAAGCTCCTCAGTGTCAGTCCATGCTGCACAAGGAGAAAGTATGTATACACTTGGAGGTGAGGCTATGGAGGTTATTAGTATTCTGTAACAAAAAGCTAAAGAGGGTGCATATGCCCCCCATGCAAATGGTTCTCGATTTGCAAATGGTTCTCGACAAATAAAAATCTTCTTCAGACTGCCAAGGTTCTCTATTCAAAGCTTGATGTGGTCATAAGTCTCGACAGCTACTGCTACTAAAGAGCTATGCGGGCAACATCACTGATACGGTATGAGCCAAAACACACCGTGGTACCTAAAGCGACACAAGACAGAGCCAAAGGGAAGAAATTCATCAATTCTCCATCGAATTTTTAAATCGACTCACTCTTTTGCTCCAAATAAATGTTTATGCGCCCTTGCCATTGATTTTAGTGTGTGTTTGCTGCGTTTTAAAAAGGAAGGGAATATTGAATCAGCACCAGATCGAATGAAAGTTGATATAGAAAATAGTGAACAAGGTCCTATGAGTAAGAATGCAAGAGTATCTGAAAGTAAATTCGCCAATGTAGCTTTGAATTACCGTTCAGATCCACAGATGGTTTTGCCATGTAAGAAATCTTTATATTTTACATGTCAGCAATCAAAAGAATTTCATGAATAAAAGGGTCAGCGCAGAGTTCATTTCTCAGATTTTACCTTCAAAGGAGGTATTGTCGAGCTTATGCAAATTTGCAGCTAGAACAGTCCATTTACAATATTTATTTAATACCTTTTCCCAAATGGTCAAGACTTCATGCTCAAAAGGGCAAAATTTAGTTTAAAAGCTAATTTTATTAAAAATTGGTTTTTATTCAAACTTATTGCATGGGACCATGGGAAAATGGCGCTCAAACATTGAAAGCCAAAATTAGAATGAAGATATCAACCATAAGCAGAGAAATGGGATTTCTGAGGCCTATTTCTTATCTTCGGAGCTATGATTCAAAGGAGTTACACCTACGTATTTCACTTTTTCATCGTCACGATGTATCTGGGGAGCGGCTGCACTCCTAGATCGTATGATTGGCTTTTCTTAACATTTTTTGTTATTAATATTTGTAAACCATTCTTTATTTGGGTCGATCCGTTTTCCCCTAGCAGAGTGTATTTATTGTATTTTAAATCATTCGATAAAGGGGGGAGTTCTGGGAAACGTGTGGAGGAAAAACCCAGCGTTTGCATTGTACAGTTTTGGCAGAGATTTTAATGAAATGATGCAGCTCTGATTCCTGAGATTCTTGTGGTATGAGTTTAGCATAAGTGTTTTCTTACTATTTCATATGTATCTTGTAATGTTTTACATTTCATTCATAATCATTTCCAGTTGAATGATTTTAAGTAAGAAAGGTAGAATTCAGTTTACTGCTCTGCCTTGGGAAAGCGTTCATGTTTCTGTATGTCTTCTTCTGTCGAAAAGGATTCATTATACATGCCCTTTTCGACCTCTCAACATTTTTTTCATTCCATATTATTTACAAATTTGAATGCTAAACTTCTCGTCTATATTGCCTCATGAAACACGCTGTGTCTTTGATTTAAGTTCCCTGTTCATGCTGTTCCTTGGTCCCATACAACCCAGAAAACTCAGTCATTTAGTCAAATATCCCTCATTCATATTTATTTACTAGCCTAAAATCAATATCCATTATAAGTCATCTCAGGCCCTATTGAACATCGTTTACTGAGTTGATTCGGAGAGAGCCCTCTCCTGTCCTTGTAGGGCTAGCTACGAGGCTGAGCATGGTTTGATGTTGTCTTGAGTTATACCTTATTTCAGCCTAAGGTAGATTTTGAGCGCTAACACACCATACATTCATAACCATTTCTGGTTGAATGTTTTCAAGTTAGATAGGTAGAATCCATTTTTAATTCTCTGCCTTGGGAAATCATTCAATATTCTGTGTTTCTTCTGTTTGAAAAGGATCCATCTCCTATGCCCTTTCCAACTCCTCACCGGTCTTACCATCCCATCATTATTTCAACTTAATTGCTAAAATTTCCTGCCTACCTTGCCCCATGAGATACCCTGTATCCCTGATTTAATTCCCTAGTTTCAAACTGCCCCATCTTTTCCATGCAACCCTGAAATCTATAAAAACATTTTCCCATTATTATACCTAGCCTAATATCAGTTTTTCATTACACTTCATTGAAATATCTTTTCCTGGAGAGAGCCCTCTCCTGACCTTGTAGGGCTAGCTACAAGGCTGAGCGTGGTTTGAGGTTACCCTGATTTGCCTTTTTCGGCCTGGGGTCCAAATCAGGTGCCAACATCTCCTTTGTATCATTAGATCCATGTTTGTAAATCAGAAAGGGTCACTGAATCTTTTCAACCAATCTTAGAGTTCTCTACCGGTGGAGTCTTTAGGTCTATTGAGATTTGTGGAGTTGCCAAGTGGAAGGTTTCAACTCTACTATCCACCATCAGCATGATTTGGATTGCTTAATGCATTCCCAGGGGATTTTATGAGAACTTGTGGGGTTAACAGGGCTACTGAAGACCAGTGGAGTCACCAGGTGGATGATGTTTATTTTTTTAAGGATGTTCTTGTTGTCCACCATCAACAACTAAATACCAATCTAAGGATTTTTGTGAGTTTTCTGAGATCTAAGGAATACTTAGTTTGTCACTAACTCAGAAGGCCCCACCATTATTGCCATTATGTTAGTAATGGTGACGAGGTGGCAATGAATCAATGGATACAAAATGTTTCAGCTTATGATTTACTCAGAAGGCCCCACCGTGATTTCCATTATGTTAGTGTGGCGATGAGGTGGTCGATTCAATGGATATTCTTTTAACAATGGCTTCTGAATTCCTAAGGGATACTTAGATTGTCACTAACTCAGAATGTCCCACTGTGATCGCCATTATGTTAGTGTGGCGATGAGGTGGAAAATTCACTGGATTTTTTAAGTCAAACTTAGGGTCTAAAGGGTCTTAAGAGGTGTTCAGGAAAATATGTACTCATAAGTCCCATTGTGATCACCATTATGTTAGCTCCCCGTAATTTTCTAGATTGCTTGAGATACAAATGGACAGGGGTAACATCAAACCAAGCTTTGGATCCAAGGACCTAGCCTTCCTGGATTCGGAGAGGGATCTATCTAGTAGATGCAAAGACGTGAACTTGTTTGCTAATTAGGGTTGATTTTAGGCTAGATGTTAAGTGCAAGGTATTTTGATTGTTTTTGGTTGGGTATGATGCTCAGATGGATTTAGATAGAAAACATGGAAGATTGTTAAGTCATTGGCAATGGAGTCTAACAAGGTCATGATAAGTTCATCAATGGTGTTAAGAGCATTTGCAGGGAAATTTTAACTTGGTTGGTGGATCTTTAAGGTTGTGAAGGATCATGAGATGGAGATTAAGCTTGAGAACAACAAGCTAATAAAGGGTAGAAAAAAGAATTCTTTATATACTTGTAAACTAAGGGAGTTAGAAGATTTATAAGCATAGCAAGAGAATCCAAGGCATAAGCAAAACCTAATCCATTTTATTTCAAACTGAAAGTAGATAATCAACCAAGACAAACATTCAAATGAAATATAGAAAGGCAAGAAACTTATTTAACTTTCATAGATTTCATCATCAACAGAAGAAAACATGTAAGATACACAAATAGCTATAACAATAGAAGGAGAGAAAACCCTGAACATCTAAAGTTACAGCTATGAAGGTTCCTTGAAACAATTTTAGCTCAATAAAGGCAAAGAGCATGATTAAAACAGACTTCTTTGATCAACCTAGGCAAAGATGCTTCAAAGAAATGATTCCAAGAATAGAGTATTTAGTGGAAACAAATATGCAGGGCTAGCCATGAATCATGTCGAAACAAACTGATCTAAACCATTCAAGAAATAGACAATCTTAGGAAATCCTTAGATATCAAAAAGATGAATTCTCTAATACATCCTAGCAGAAGAAAACATTAAGGCAGTGAAGGAAACAAGCAGACCTAAGGTGCCATTATCAAACATGTCTTAGTCTAGATTCTTTGTCCTACTGCAACATAGAAAGATGGAAACATATGATAAACTAGAAAACATGAACAAAAGAGAAACACATCACCATCAACTAGACTTATGGATCCTGCAAACAGTCCTCCTCCATCAACAAACAAATCAAGTCATGCATGGTCTCCAAGACATCAAATTCTTATCAAAAACTCCAAGAGACTATGTATTGCTCCAGAATAAATCATCAAAATCCAACCAAATACATAAGAGCCTCATGCTCTATTTATGGAGAAAATGAAAAGGTGGAAACCATAAGAGGTTTCTAGAAACCCTAATTTTGTCATAAATGTCATAAATGTGCTTAATGACCATGCAAGGCCGAAGACACATAATAGATAAGCTAATAAATGAAAAACATCAAAACATAACTCCACAATAAAATCTGAAGTGATTTGTCCAAGAAAATATTAAAAAACTATTTTTCCATTAATCAGTGTCTTTTGTTGACTTTTTGGACTAAGTCAGTTTGTTTGCGCAGCACCATTTTTGCAGAAAATAGGTTGTTTTGCAACTAGCTTTTGGACCACTTCCCGATGTCAGATTTGGCTCTGTGATAGCTTGTTGGAAATATGAAAGAGTATAATTTCCTAAAATTCTTGTGGTTTCCTGATCCAGTCCCTGTAACCCTCTCAAAAATGCCAAAATATCCAGTTTGTCATTTGTGCAGCGCCAGGCCTAAAACAGGGGCAGAAAGGTGTTTTTTGAGGTGTGTTTTGACCTTTTGAGGGGTCAAAACAGCTCCAAATCGTCTGAAATTTTGTGGATGATGCGCAAGTCATGAAAAATCTAAAAATTTCAATTTTTCCTCCATAGGATGCCCCAAATTTTTGCATAGCGTCAGTGGCGCTACGCAAAGTACGCAAAAAATTCACAAAAAATAAAATCTTCACCAAATTCCTTCAAAATTGGTGGAGACCTTCCTTACATTTTTTTAGAGAATTTCGGAGAAGACTCAGCCAAAATTCTAAGGCTGTTATGCTCATTTGCCTCTTTTAGGTTTTTTATTTGTGTAGCGCTATCTCTCATTTGCGCAACCCCAATTTACAGAGAGTATTTGGAGGCCTTCCCGGTGTCGAAGTTGGGCCCGTGATAGCTCATTGGAAAGCTTGACTTGTATAATTTCCAAATATGCAATTTTTTGCCTTTTTGGAGTTCATTTTCCTAGTCAAAAGGGGATTTTCCCAAGACTGCTCAAAAATTCCTGAATGATGGTGCAAAAATGCAGAGTGCTGGTGCAAAACAGTTTTGGATGCCTTCCTCAATTCAAAATGGATATCATGATAGCTCATTGGAAATATATTCAACTTTATTTGTCATTTTTATCATTAATAAATTCATTGGGACAATCCAGCTATGAGAGAAACTAATTTACCCAAGGTCACTCCAGAAGTGCATAATTTCTCTTATGACACCTGTATTTTTTACATTTATCCCAAACCATGATACCTATGTAAAAACTGAAGGAGGGTTTTCTTCTTGGCCCTATTATGGTCAAAAACCTCTCTCATGATTTCCAAATTCATCTCTTTTTTTTTAGAAACATAGTTTGAAGCAAAACTAGCTCTAGGTGTGACACATGACTTGTCTCTTGGAATGAATTCTTGGAAAATGATGGAGGCATGATTTTTATGAGCTGGTATAGGCTTATTCTTGCTGACATGATATATCAAATGAATCCTTTTCTCTTGTGCCTCTTTTTCATATCAAACCCTAGCTTAGTTGGAAGAGGAAATTAGGGTTTGGTGTAGGAGGTTTAGGACCGCCTTGCAGAGGGAGGGGAATGAAGGGGTTAAGGGTTGTCTAAATTCTTGGGGAAATTTTGGGGGATATGGATAGATGTTAGGACAGGGCCACTATGTGTAAGAAATAATTAAAGGACAAGGCACACCATAAACTTCTTTGACCAGACTTCACCAAGTAAACTTTAAAACGACAATCCAACAAACCCTAGAGAGGACAGAACTCCTAAATTCTCTAGCCACTTGCCTTCAGAGAAAGAAAAAATTCAAGATAACACATTAGTAATGATTAAAGAGAAGGGAACTCCTAAATTCCTTAATCAAACTATAAAAGACCTTCAAAGTGACTATTCAAGATGGACTAAAGGAAAGGGAAAACCATAAAATTCTTCAACCAAACCCTAATCAGTAAACTTCAAAGAAAATTCCTCAAAAACAATGTTTCAAGCTACACAAAGGATAGGGCATACCATAAATGTCTTTGGCTTGACTCCTTTAAATAATTTTCAAGACAACAAGCTAAGTGGAACTAGAGAGCAATCAAGAATTCTCCAATCATACCTAACAGAGGAAAACATTTAAACAACAGAAGGTAGACAGAATTAAGGTGCCTCTCAACAACATATCTTAATCTAAACTTTCTACTCTGTCATAAGGGAAAATATGAACAATATGGAAAACATAAGAAGACAAGTATAAAATCATAACAACATCACCATTTGTACAAGTTCATGAATCCTATGAATATGCTTGCTCCATTGGTGCTCAATCTAGGACAGTCACAAAGCTCCAAAACCAATTTCTTCACAACTCAAAATCCATATCATATTGAGCTTGTTATCACACCCTAAATTTTCAAAATCATAACTTTAAATGTGTCAATTTTTCATTTAGATTGGTTAAATTGCATAACATCATGAAATGATAAATTTTGTGATTAACATAAGTTTCAAAGATTGTCTTAATTTTTTAGGGATGATCTCAAGGATATAAAAGGAAAAAATCATGAATAGATACTTTAAATCAACCTAAAGTCTCAAATATGGCCACTTGTCAAAAAACTTCTGAGTCCGCAGCTATTTTAGTTCTAAATTAACAGATTTTGCTGCAGAAACACCTAGTAGTTCCGTAGCAAAACTGACACTTGTAAAACTAAATGAACTACGAAAGCTCTGTCACCTTTTAACGGTTTTCTGCATAATGATGAGTTGTTAAACTATGAGGGTTTCAAGATCATGTTGTCAGAATAGGGTCATCATTGAAAGTCTTTGGCACGTTTTGGCATCAGCCACCATTTTCTTAATAAATCCCATCTTATTTTTTCAAATTCATCCCTCATTTCTCACTCTTTACTTTCTGCTCTTGTAAGCTTCTAACAAAGCAGCTTTCTGTCATCTATATCTCCCGTAGAAACCCTCTGTCATGTCATCCCTCTTTTGCTATAACATCTCGTTGTCATCAAAGGCTTTTTATTCAACAGGTGTAAAAATACAAAGAAGGCCACCACTGCAGAACAAGAAGAAATGGCCACACCAAAGAAAGTGAATAAATGAGGTTTTCCATTCAGATGCGAGCCTACAAGTCCAAGTTTAATCATGGAAGATTCATATTTCGTTGAGATTTTTACAAGAGCGGGTTGCATTCAGTTCTATCAAAAGTTGCAAGGTCATCACAAATAGGTATCACAAGACTTCGTACTCAATTTCAAAGGAAAATCTACAAAGGTTGGTTTTCTTCATGTGCCAATTTTTCCTGATGGTATTTCTCAAGCAACAGGGATCCCTAGGTCTGGAGAAGAATGGTTTAAAGCTACAAAGTTTAATTTGAGAAGTTGTGATGATTATCTAAACCCTGAACATGTAGGGATAAATATGATTGTAGGGATTCCCAGAACTTTAATTAGAGATAACTACTCTAAATTATTGATAGTCATACAGAAATAATTTACATGTGAAGGCAGATTCCAAACAATTTACATGTATCTCTTCAAGTTGTTACTTCATTTTACCAGGAAAAATCTGATAGATATTCATTTTTACCTTTTTAAAAGTCTTGGAAAAATGGCAGACAAAGTGCAAGGTAGAACTGAAAGAAGTGAAACTCCCATCCTTCACCATGGATTGATGAAATTACTTGTTCTGGAAGAATAAAATAAACTAGATAGAGACTGGGCATCGTTCTTTTTTATGAATGGCTATGAAATGGATGTTTTTTCTCCAAGGAAAGCATCTAAAATAAAAACTCCTTCTTCTAGGCAAGAGCTGAATGCTACTGCAGAATTAGAAGGGAATCAACAAGATAGTTTAAAATCTATAGCTAAACACATGGAGGAAGAATGTAAATGCATCTAAGAGATAGAATCACATCCAGCAACTAGTAAGCAGGCTAAAAAGCATGTCATAATTAGTAAGACTAAACCTACAGAAAAAAGGTTTAAAAGAGACACAAAGGAAACTAGTGGAGGAAAAGGTAGGCTTGAAGACATCTTGGAAGCTATAGACATTGCAGAAACCCCTGTAGTGAAAGAAACTGAGGTAGAAAGATCCAAGGTCAAAGGGAAGGGGCTTATAGCCAAGAAATTAGATTTTTCTTCAAAAGATTCAGGTTTCCTTTTTAAACCTAGAAATCCTTTCACTAGATCATAGATTTGTAAGACTATCACCATTGGAAATAAACAGAAAAAGGAAGATAAAGTAAAAAGGGCAGTAGTACAAGAAGTCATAGTCATATCCGCTATTGAGACAGAGGTTACTAATGAAAAAAAAGGTAAATCTAAAGGAAAGAATCAGAAGAAATCTGAAGAAGATTTTCCAAAGGGACAACTTAAAGATAAGGAGGAAATAATCATACAAAGAAAGGGAAAGGAAAAAGCCATAGAGCAAACTAAAAAGAGGTTCTTGAAGAACAGCTAAGAGTAGTTAGGGAATATTTTTCTGAAACAAAAAGAGAGTTGGAAAGATACAAGCAAGATAGAAAAATGATAGATGAGGTGGAAAAGAAAGTGAATGATTAGGTTACTCATTTTTAAAAGTCTATTGGAAAGGCCAAAAACTTGTTAAAGAAATCACAGCCTTTACGCATCATGATGACACACACAAGGCAGAGAAATTTATGGTTACATGCAGAGAGGAAAATTCTTTAGAGACAAGTCAAAGAGTTGAAAGAAAATATGGAGATGATGAAGACAAAATTAGAGAAGAAAGGTTTGGAAGGAGGAACTATGGAGAAAACTATTAAAACTGCTCATGAAGAAACTGTTGGTAAATAAGAAGGTAACAATGGATTATAGACCTGTTTTGTCTTATATGATCATAATTTACATGTAGGTATATTCATGGATATTTTCAGAGCTTAGATCCTAAGTTTTTTCAAATCTTTGAAAGGTTAGGCAATTCCGCAGCGTAGGCCAGGCTTGAAGCCCATTTTCTGCTGCGAAATTTCTGAAGAATTCTTTTTGGTTTTAAGATACTTAAACTAATAGGGATGAAGAGCTTTGAGGGTTGTGATTAATGGTTTTTGATCACTTACATCCTCTAATGTTCAAGAATATCAGAATATTACCTCACATTACCTTTTTCGTTAGTGCTATGAAACTAGCTATGAAAGTAGCCCAAAACTCTGTTTTGACAACAAGGTTAATTTTGGTGGCTAATTTTGGAAGAAGGAAGAAATTAAACAGATATTTCAAAGTTATTACCATAATAATGACAAAGAGTATCAGGGAAATGACAAATAATATCAAATCAGAAGTTTTCTAAGTGGAGATATTTTGTTTGAAGATACCAATTCACTATGTTTCCATATCATTAAACTAATAGCTCCTTAATAGTAGGCAGAGCAGCTTCATGAAGACAGTCAGAGTATTAATGTTTTGTTTGTAGCTAGCATGGTTGAAGGACATGATTCCTTTCGAGGAAGATTTGGATCATCTTTAGATTAAATGTAATAAGTAGGTGTTTGAGTCATAGTGGACTCTAAATCCTAATTCGAAAGGTGTCAGTTCTAGTATTAAAAATCTAGTTAGTGGTTAGATTTGGTGTCGGTAATAGAGTTTGATGGTCTAACCACTTGGCAGATTGGACGTAAAAGCTAGATGCCTATAAGTAGTGATTAATTCGATGTATGAAGGTTTGGAAGATTTTTGGAAAAATTGTAGCTTATGGTAATGGACTGTCTCAGCTAATACATAGATCTATTACTTGAACAACTTGAGATTTTGAAGGAGTTTTTAGTGATTTCTTATTCTATTTGTTCCTTTTATGTATCTCACTTGCAGTGTTTTTCACTTATATTACTCATAATTCATCTATAATATGCTCTGAATTCCTTTATATGTGAATTGACTGTGTATACTCATGTTTTATTTGTGTGTGTCATACTTCTAGAAACTCTAAACAGCCTCAACTTCCATGTCAAGTAACTCACTGAATCATTGAAATTTTTGAATCTATAAGCCAATGCCTACATACTAGTATTATTTTAAATCTACACTCATCAGGTTGGAAATTTTCATTTCAACATACTACTTTTGTAAAGCTTTGGATTTACTGATATATATAGAAGCAATACAACTTTTCTTGACATGAGATTATTAGTGTATTTCAATGAGTTTATGTCCTATATTTTGAAATGTTTTTCTTCCATAGACTTAATTCTTATTACTCAGAATTCATGGTTGTTCATGCTCTAACTTCCTTTAAGTATTGAGCTATGGTGAATCTCTTTTAATATTCTCCTTCCAATACCTTGATGTCTCATTACTTAGAACTCATGTATCACATGCTTTGACTTCCTTTGAACCTCAAGTTATTGGGATTTTCCTGAATTTGTTACTTTTTCATTGAAATATATACAAGCCTTGGCTTTCACAAGGACAGACATTGTTATCTTTATCCCTGTCACTGACTCCATAAGCCCAATGGTAGCAAGCCTTTATCTTTTCAACCTACAAACATACAAAACGAAGACACAAACAATAGATTTAGCCATATATCTATACCTTTATTCCATATCATTAAACCCCTGAGAGAGCCCTCTTAGATTGAGTAGGCAAAGCCTCAATCACAAGAATGGTTTGAAAAAGTTACAGTGAGATTGTCTAATTAGCAGCCAATCAGGTACAATTTTGGTGATAACAGAGCTCAACAATCAACCAACAACATAATGAAGCTTACATGCAGCATTTAACTGCAAAATGATGAATTAAACCCTAGCTAGGGTTCCAAAATGTCATTTATTACATAGTTAAGGCACTTTGACCTTTGAGACCATCCAAGGCCCAAGGCAAAAATATCTCAACTCATTTATGGCAAAAATAACTTCTAACATAACGATTTAAGATAATTTGGAGAAAAAGTTGAATTTAAGGCTTCAAAAGATATTTTGCAATAACTCCTAGAAGGGGTGTAGCTCCAAGGTACAGGGGCGCAGCATCAAGCCAAACGCACAATGCCAAGACTGGAAAAATCGCTTGTTTTGCAGCTGAGTTGTGGAGGCCTTCCCGGTGTCCAAATGAGCTCCATTATAGCTCATTGGAAAGCCTATCTTGTCTAGTTTCCAGATATACCTTCCATTTTCATAATGGTGCCCATTTTCTTTGTCAAAACCCAATTTTCCCAAGAATTCTAAGGGCACAGCGCCAATGCTGAAAAGAGGGCAGAAAGGTGATTTGTTGGTAGTTTTTGGCCCTTTTGAGGGACCAGTTTTGCTCCAAATGACCTGAAGGTTTCTGAGGATCATGTCCTTGGCATGAGGAACATGAAAACGATGATTTTTTCCCATTTTAATGCCCCAAAAAAGAGCGCAGCACCAATGGCGTTGCGCATTTGGCCCTTTTTCTACTAGCCAAACTATCAAAAATCAAAATTGTGCAATAATGTGCCAAAATTGGATTTTTCTTTGCTGATCATGGTTGGGAGGCTTGGAGGGATACATCAGAAAGGATATCAAGCTCTTCCTTCTCTTTTGCCTTAGTCAAGGCCTGAATCTTTGCAAGGGCTCGTTTGAGCTTAGCCCTTGCAATTCGGTTCCTCATGGCATAATGTCTTGCCATCTTTCTTTGCATGTCGGTGTCTCTACTGGCCTTATCTAATTGACCCTCTAGGTGAAAATTGGCTCTCTCTAGCCAATATTCTCTATCATAGCTGATTTCCATGGTGAGCATCTCACTTTGGGTGAGTTTCTCTACCAATTTTGTCTCTTTCTCTCTTTCTCGGGCTAAAGCCTTCTTCAACCCAATTGTCCTTGGCCTCTTCCTAGGAAGTTGTTCTTCCTCATATTCACTATCCTCAAAAGTGCCCAAGGTCTCATCTAGCAAATCCTTGGCCTTTCTGACCTCTTTCCGAGCTCTGATTGCCCTGAGCTCATTGATGGCTTGCTTTGTTTCCAACTGCTGGTTTTCTAACTCAAGATAGTTGATTACATTCTTTTCCCTACCAAGATTAGCTTGAAGCTCACTAATCTTGCAATCCTTGGTTTTGAGCAGCATGTTTTTAATCCTCTCGTCATCCTCATCCTTATGGTCAATAAGTTGAAACTCTTGTTTAGTTTCATGTGTATCCTCCTCTTCAACAATGACCTGCTCTGAAACCTTTTCCTTACCCTTATCAAGTTTCTTTGTTGATGAAGAAGGCATGGCCCCTTGCACCTCAAGTGCAGAAAACACATGCCTGTAGCCCCTTCAGTATGTCAAAGGAAATGGTTCAATTTCACTTATTTTAGTGCCATTTGCCTCATTGTTTCCATCACTTCTTGATGCTTTGTCATCATGATATGAGGGTGAAGGGTTGTGGGAAGGTGATGTGGAAGGGTCATCATGGGGTGAAGGAATGTGAGTGAGTGGAGATGTGTGAACAACAAGAAGTGAAGGAGAAGTAAGAATGGGAGGATGAGATGAGGAAGGGATATCTTGTTGATGATGGCCATGTGGAGTAGTGAAAACCACATTGGAAATTAAGGTCTCCCATGGAATCTTTTTCTACTGTAGTTGGTGCATAACCACCATCTTGATGAGTGAGTGATGAAAGAGGCTTTGCATTTTTTATCTCTCTTTTGCACTATGTAGGCCATTTTTTCAATGCTTCAGTAAAGATAATATGGTATATGCAATATTCTCACTCTAGTAAAGTGCATAAGAAGACGGATGTGGTAGGAGTAGAGGTGGGAGAACCTACCCTCACATGTGAAATACTTCATGATTATCCTCATCATAGGTTCATATATATCAATAAGATGAGAAAATGGGAAGATGGACTTGTGGTGATCTTTATATCTAGGTTCTAGATATGGTTCAAAATAACTCATGTATAGGTTTGCTTATTTGAACCACTTTTCTCCCACACTTGGTATCCCTGTAGCATCAGCAATGGCATTTATAGACAACTCAAAGGTGACCTCGGAAAGATCAACTTGTTTGTCATGCAAATTAATGATAAATAGTCTTGTTAGCTTAGGGTGGTTTTGTACTTGTTGCACCTTCTCACAAAAATCAAAGTAGCCTACATGTTTGAAACATGAAACAGTAAGGAGAGATGCCATGAGTTCTCTTGTATTGAGGGGTTCAAATTTGTTTATCTTTCTTCCTTTATGATCATGCCTCCTTGGAATTTGTGCCTCCATACCACTGTCTTCACCCTCAAAAATTGTAAACTCTGTTTTGTAAACCCTAGGGCTATTGTGAAATGAGATGAAGGGAGGGTATGAAATGGAAGTTTTGCAAATGAATGAATGAGTGAGAATGAGGGGAAATGGATGTTGTGACAAGAAAGATGAATGGAAGCCCTTAAACAATGTAATTTCCCTTGTTATGACTGATACTCTGTCTATGAGGATGAAATAAGCATATAGACAGTGATTTCAAGCTTGAAACTTAGGGTTTATTCTAGGGTTTCATTCCATTCATTATATTATGACCAAAATAGCTTGAAGATGAGCTCATGTTATGTACTTACTGCTTTAATATTACTTGGATGATTGTGGCAAGAGTTTGAAGGCAATTTGGAGTGATTTGAGTGGTTAGAAGACTTTGAAACCCCTTCTATCCAAGCGTACAACACCAAGTCTAAGCGCGCAGTGCCAGTTTTGAGTGTGCAGCGCCTTTGAAAATGAGCAGAGGATTTTCAGGTAAGAGCGCAGTTCCATCTCCCAGGTGTGCAACATGTTTAGAAAACGAATGGAGGAAAAATTCCAGGGGCGCAGTGCCTTCTCCCAGGCGCACAGCGCCAAGCTAAATGCGCAGCGCTAGGAAACTTTACCCAATTTTTCATAGAAAACCCTGAAATTCTTCCTTTCTGAGTGCTCTTGAACTTTTGAAAGGAAAAAATGAATCTCTTGAAGTGTATAATGAGATTTTATAGATCAGAGGAATTGGATTTAATTATGAAAACCCACTTTCTAATGTTTGAAACTCTTTTTCCTTTTTCACTGATATTCTCTTACACTTTTGCCTTGCAGGTTGATAAAGTCATGAAGTTGACTTTTCTTTTGCTCATTTAGACATGAAAGGTTTATTTTGACACCTTTGGGATTTAGTAACATAGTAGCATCTTCAAAATCTTCTGTAGTTTCCACCACAAGGTTCAAATTAACTCTTCCACCTTCTGTTATGAATATTTTATTAATTATTAGTTAGATATAGTTATATTAGGTTTTATTAACTGAAAGGGCATGATCAAATATCATGCCTCTTCGCCAAGGGACACCTTGAGGCTATATTTAAAGCCTAGGCGATCCTTCATTGTAATCATCTCTTATCTATCATCAATAATAATATATACTTATTCAAGTTTACCAGAGTTTTTACACTCCATTGGTATCGGAGCTATCACTCTTCGGGATCTGTAGATCACCCAGAATTAAGGAATTGAAGGAAATTCCAAAATTGCAGATTTTTTTTAATCAAGTGTTTGTGCACAACAACATTTGTTTTAAAAAAAATAATAATAATAACCTTGCAAATTTTTTACCCAACGCCCTCTGTTCTCTCACCCCACTCTGCCTTCGATTCCCAAATTCTCCTCACGTAAAAAAAAAAATTCGGTGAAAATTGCAGAAAAATTTAGGAGATAAGAAGAGGTCGAGGAAGACTTTCAAGATCACTGTTTGGGTTATTTTTTTTAAATTTCATCATTAAAGACATATCTGTGGAGAAAACAGTGAACAGTCACAGCTCAAAAAGGCACAAAATTTTGTTTTAATTGCAGACTTCAGTCCTGTGGTGGCTCAGATTATATTACAGTTTTCTAAAGATCATTGCAGACTTGTGGAACTGCAAATTTCGGATTACAGTGACCTGTGACAAAGTCTTGTGGGCAGTGTCTTTAGAGACCTCAGAACACCTTCCTACCTCGAAACTGTGGTTAGCATTGAGGCTAAACTTCTGTGTTGGAAAACTCTGATTGTCGGCAATTGAAGAAGCGTCTAAACGTGAAATTATACTCCATTGGTATCACACATTTCGGCTTACACTCCGTCGCCTCTCCGCGTCACTCCCGCTTCTAATTCCGCCTCGGCCCTGAAATTCCTCTCCCCACTTCCCGACCCTCTCCCAACTGGCATACGCTCATCCCTCATTCCCATCTCCCATTAAACAACTGTTCGCTGTGATAACAAAAATCGATAAAAGAAACATTTGATAAAGTTTGAAACGCTATCAAATGTTGTGGTCACCTGTCGATTGGAAAAACGATATATATATAACCCGCTACCCATTACCCGCTCGGCTTTTAAACCTGCCGTCCCTACACCCCATTCTCGGCTATTATTCCAGCCGCAGATAAAACACGCCATCTTCCGGGCCTTTAACCTCGCGTCCCTGCTGTACTCGTCCCTTCTTCCGCCTACGTGTTCAATATTCTATTATTCCAGCCGCAGATAAAACATTATTCCAATAAATAAATTGAAACAGTGTGCCGGTCTACGTGGTCAGTTCTCTGTCGTGGCCCAACAAATAAAATACGTTTGGTAAAATCGTGAAACAGGTGTGGTAAATCGTGAAACGGGTGGACTTTTGAGCATAGTTATAAAAAAGAATCGATTTATTATAAGAAATGGTGTGTCTTTTCAAACGGAACGGGCACATTTAAAAAAAAAACGATTTTTTTTTAATTATATAAATATATAATATATAGTTCAATTGATAATTATATATATATATATATATATATATATATATATTATAATTGTATAATTCATTTATATATTATATAATTCTTATTTAATAATTATATAATTAAAATTATATATTATATAATTTTTAATTAAAAATTATATATATATATATATATATATATATATATATAATAATTATATAGTTTAAAAAAAAAATTATTATTAATTAATTAATTAATTAATTCAAAAAAAAAATTAATTAATTAAATATTAATTAATTAATTAATTTTAAAAAAAAGAGAAGAAGGGAAAAACTGGCAGAAAAATATTTCCCACCTCATACATGTTCAGTATGTCTTTATCAATGATGACGGTTGATCAGATAAAAAGGCAAATATGGCTAAAACAAATGGAGGCTAAGGACAATGAGAACAAAATATTGCAGAAATTTAATGCCATCATGGACAAGTTAGGTCTAATGCAAAAACCAATAGTTCCTAACATGGAACAAAATCAACAAAACAATTCTGCAGATTCAGGGAACTCGGAAGAGCATCAGGAAAAAACCGATTCCCCACATCACCATGAAGATACAGATGTTTATAAACAACAAAATGTTCCATCCCCAGAATTGAACGAAACATGTGAAGCGACAAACACATCCGAAGCCACTGATATAACACCAGAAGCTGTTGAGGCCTTCGGTGATGAAGCACATATGGTGGTTAAGAAGGAATCATTTGATGAGGAGGAGAAGTTACATCAGACAATAATTGTTGGTAACTTACCTCTAAATCTAAAAAGGAACAAAGAAGAATCACCAGCAGTACCAGGAATAGGATCTGACCCTGTCAATATCAAATCTTGTCACTATCCACATCACCAAAAGATTGAACTCGAGAAGATGCTCCACGATCTTTTTAGAATGTGGGAAGCAAGAGCTCATCGCTTGAGGAAACCAGACATTCGTCAACATTTTCCATCATTACGTATGCTTTGAGGACAAAGCATCTTAAGAGAGGGGCAATGTTATGAATATTTTATTAATTATTAGTTAGATATAGGTATATTAAGTTTTATTAACTGAAAGGGCATGATCAAAGATCATGCCTCTTCGCCAAGGGACACCTTGAGGCTATATTTAAAGCCTAGGTGATCCCTCATTGTAATCATCTCTTATCTATCATCAATAATAATATATACTTATTCAAGTTTGCCAGAGTTTTTACACTCCACCTTCTCTGGATACTTTCTTCAAAACCCTAAGTGTTTGCAGTTTTTCATATCAATCATTAGTGTTGTCTTCTCAGTTCTTTTTAGCCCTTTCAAGTTTATTCATTTATGTCCAGTTCACCTCACTGTTTTCCATATTTCTTCAATCTATTCTAATAGACTTTCTCCATGCTTGGCCTTGTGTGCTTCCTCCATGTCATTTTCTGCAAGTGATCACTGTTTTTGCACTCAACTGGACCATCAATTTCAAAACCCTAGTTCTCTACAAGACCAAGTTGTTCCCCTTTCCTTTGCTATAATTTTTCTTCATTCAAGAGTAGATAGTCTACCTCATCAGCACTTTCTACTGATAAATCTTTCAACACTCCTGCAGAAGTGTTGAACTATTTCCATTTTTCTCATTTGCAAAATTTGAACTGAGAAGATAATCCTCTTTGTAAAATTTTAGGTATTTCTTGAATAACCATGTCTTGAAATTCTATTACATCTTATCCAGATTCTAGCAAAGGAAAAGCAGTGCCTGAAACATCCAAGGATGACCTTAAACAATGTGAAACCCTAATGACCTAAAGGGAGAGTCCTTTGACCCGATTTTGACTGAAATTTGGCTTGGATATTTTCAAGTGAAAACGGAGTATTGCTATAGGTTATTATGTCCAAAATTACATGGGAATGAGTTAGCTATAGGAAACCCTAGAGGGAAATTTGATTTTATGGATACGGAAAAATAGGCCAATGAGGTTATAGGCAGGAAAAAAGGATGAAAATGAGAATTATAAGCCCATAAGGAGTCTTTTAAGAGCAACATGGTGACTTTGAGAAGACCAAATGAAGAATAGTGAAAATAGGTTTATAAGGATAATGAAGGCAATGAGATTTCTGAAACTCGAGATATTCAAGGAATATTGTTTCCAGAAATCTATAAACATCCTATAGTCATCTAAAGATAGTGAAAAATAATGATGACTAACAGATCTAAAAAAATTATGTTAATTCATTTTCTGGTTTAGACCTAAAAAGAGTTTCTTCAATCTCTATGTATTCAAAATTTTGAACACCTCCATAGGGTAAAGATGAAGCTTTTACAAGATATGGATACCTGATTTTGATGAGCTACCAACTCCTCTGAGAATTGTTTTTTGGGTCATCAACTATCCCTGGTGAGTTAGGGTCTGTATTTCTCCTTGTATGTATCTTCTTGGAAACCACCTTTAAGCTGAAGATGTCATTGGAGTCACCAAGGTAGAGTTACAACCTTCGAATTTTTTGATATCCTGCTACCTTCAAGACTTAGATCCTTTTACCATAATCAACCAAGATGATATGACTTTCAGACTCCCGACAAATTCTCCAAAATTTTATCACCAGGCTGGAGCAAGGTGGGTTGTCTCAACCCCCAACCAAGCATAACTATTTCAACCAAATTTTAACTGGAAGTTAGCCCTTCTAGTTTGAGAGGGATCTCTAAAGGAAAGAAATGGAATATTCAAGATAAAATTCAAATTTGCAGATGGCTAAGTCTTCTTATACTTCATGCGATTTTTTTTCGGGTGGAAGAGTGTAATGACAGCTACCATTGGGCATGGAGTTAGCTAAGAAAATTCAATTACACACATACTGTATTCATGGAAGAAATTGGCTTAAACATAAATAACTCTTAAAACAAAAACACAAAAAAAGAAGGAAGTTGGAGCATTTAATCATGAATTCCAAGTAATCATATTTCCACGAAGATGATAAAAATATACAACATAAGGAAAAAAATACATAAGCCAAGGAGAATCCCAGGTTGTAAAACCATTCTGCTACAAAATGTATATTAGCTCATAAAGAAAATTTACATACGTAGCTCTCTCATAACATTCAAAAACCCCTTCAAAGTAAAAAAAATCCCTCATTTATAGAGTAAGGCCTCTTTACAATAGTCTGCCACCTGGGCTAGACTCGATGCCTTAGCTAAGACACCTAATTCTAGTAGAATTACAAAACATGGAGACTTTCTAGGGATATTTTCTACTTGGCTGAGTTTGTACACAAAAATGACACTATCACCATTTATGAAATTAAAAAAAACTCCAATATATTATTCCAATGATCCTTATCGACTATAAATAACTTCTAAGGTGTTGGATTGTTGATGAAATAGATTTAGGAACTTGAATGCTTGAGCTGAAATGATGAGTTGTCATGATAAGTTAGCATGATGAGTTGGCTTGATGAGCTGGTGGCCACATGGAGGTTGACCTGCTGAGTTGTCCCCCTGAAAAATAGGATGATGATGTGAATACCTTTGACTTGTGGTTTATCCATTTCTTCACTTTTTTATTGCCCAAAAATCATAAGAACTTCATTACGCTAAAAAAAAATAGAGTACAGGCAGTTTGGTAGCAAACTTTAGTACCAAATGCTAAAATCACCCTTTTGCAAAATATTTGATTTTTCTGACTGTTTTATGGTATTATTTGAGGTTTATCAATTAAATACATCCATTTAGCCCTCTTATTGCTAAAGTTTAGACTAGTGTTTGCCTCCATGGAAAGCTACAACAATTTCATAGAAAATTTCCACCTTTAAGATGGAGAGTTGTTACGAAAGTACCTAGTTTCTGAGATTTTGCATTTTCAATATTTTTTTTCCTCCAAAAAACTTCTAAAAGCCTATATAAGCCTATATATTACCCAACCTATTTATTATCCATATTATAGGTAAATATTTATGGTATTACCATACTCATGGAGTATCATCACTTACAGTAATGAATTTGAGACCCCTCTTCAAAATTTCATCTTGGATCATTTCCATTTATGTTTCTAAAGTTCCGACTTATTCATGTGACCTCCTCCTATAAGCTTGCAACCATTTTTTTCTCTTGCATAGGTGTTTCATCATTATGTGTAAATGCAATGTCCTCTTTAACATCTTTCCAGATCTATCTGCAACCTCATTGTAAAAGTCCAGTTGCTTTGATATGTCTTCCTTCAATGCCTCAAAAAGAAATTTTGATTCTATTACCTCATTCTGAGCATCTCTCAATTGTTCTTGTAGCATATCCACTTAACCTTTCTCTTGTACAGGGTCTTTAACTTTCTTATTTTTCACAAGTTCTAATTTTTCCAGAGGCACCTCTTCTTTTAAGGTCAGCTCAGACATCTATTATTTTAGCTGTTGTGATCTTGTGATAGGTTTTCTGGGCTTGAAACAAAAACCTGAATCTTCTTGAGTAAAATTCAAATTTTTGGCTCCTTTTCTCTTCTTTTTGGCTTCTACCTCTTCGATCTCTACAGGCTGCTCAAAGGGTCTTTCTGCAATGTCAATAGCTTCTAGGATATATGACAATTTACCCTTCCCTTTTCTTTGGCTTCTAGTCCTCCTTCTTATGTAAATTTTTGTCTTGGTACTTGTAGAAATGTTTTCCACTACCGTAGGCTCTTTTACATGTTCAAATTCAAGTTTCATAGGTTCTGTTATAGGCTCTATCTCTGTTTCAGGCTCAATTACAAGATCTGCCTCAAATTGTTTATCATCTCCTCGGGTTATAAGTTTGGAATTTGGAGTTCTCCTAGGGGTGGTAGCATCCAATTCATATCCACTTGAAAATAAAAATTTGGGCCAATCTCTCTTCAACTTATTCAAATATTAAAACACCAACAACTTAATAAGAGCATGATGAAAATTTGAGGTGTTACTGGCATCAGTTTTGGCCTGAACCTTGTCATTAATTATTCCCAGGCTTCTAAGAAAATAGAAAGGTATATCTAAGGGTTCTTACCTGTGAAGTGCAACAATGGTTTGAAATGGTATTGATATACCATCTAGAATATACCCTCATAAGTGAATTATTTTTGGATCACCATTAGAAACTTAGAAAAATACTCTTTAAGGCAAGTACTAGGAATGCTTATAGCCATAATAATGCTTATGTTTTATTCTTTTAGGAACTTTTTATAGCATCATTTATCACCACTTTATACTTGATGACTTATGCACTAGCCTTGGGCATCCCTTCCATTCAGAATTGGTCACACTTCTCAAAAACAGTATTTCAAAATCCATACGTGACTATGCCCAGCTTTTTCAGCGTGTGCACGTGGGTCCATACATAGAAAAACCGCGTATGCTATTTAAAATATTAAAAAATATAAAATTTCCCTATTATTGAGGCGGGGTTTATGGTTTTTCCTGTAACTTAACTACCCCAGCCCGTGGCGTAACTGTTTCCAAACAAAAAAAACTAATTTGAGGAAGTATAAATACGCCTCAAGGGAATGGCCTAAGGGAGCATGAGAGATAATTATAGATATCATAACCTGTTAAAGCCCTGATCAAGTCTGATATTTCCCCTGTGCCTCCTGCACTTCCCAGATTTTCAGGAAACCCTTGTTTCCTTGTGATGATCACTTTCATTCTATGTGACATCCTTTGTGCACTATTCATGGAAGAGGCTTTATGACGCTAGGGCTGGACGAATCCGGAGGACGGTTTTTGCTCAAGGCCGTGGCAGATCTTAGGTGATTTCTCCACTATTTTTTTCTGTACATGTTATCAATGAAAGAAGTACCATCTCGTTCCTGATGTTCATGTTTCATATATCTCTTATACGTGCTTAATAACCTTGAATAGTTTATTTCTTGTTATCTTTATGAGATTATGTATGCTATTTTTCTAATATCTAGGGCATATATGTTGTGCAACTAGGTTTTGGTGCTTTTTCTTTGTTGATTTGTAGGTTCTGGAGCACGAGGAGTTGCAGGGGGTTTGAACCCTATGGGATCTACTACAAACGAAGGATAAATGGGTAAGATCTGCAATCCTCACTTTCTAGTTTAAAGCATATACGTTGGTAATTTGAGTCCTTCTTGTGATGACATGCCCCTGATTTGTGAGGTTTATCAACCCAGGAACTTAGGGTAACATTTCCCGTAACAAAACTTATCACAATTCTACAACTTTAACTTATGCACCTTCAACCATAATTATCCTGACCTAGGGATCTCTATGGCTTGAGAAATGGTGTCAAGGGACACTGAAAAATTTAGTATACCTACATTAAATACTTTCCCTATAAAGTGAATGGAAAAATCCTTTGAAATTTTCCCATGATACCCCTGCAATTTTTCACAGGACTGAAGACACCCAACACTGGAAAATGCTTGGGTGAATGTGGGGTCTTCTTCCAACAATTTGATGTCCATGGGCTTGTATCTTACCACATACCCTCCTTTATATTGCTTCCTTTGATTTTTCATTGCTCTAAAATGCTTGAGCAACTTCTTGACACCTGCAAAAGATCCTAAGGACATCTAACCAAATTTTGACACTAACTGAGCTGGCCTAAAGACAGCTAACAGACCCACAAGACAACATGACTGATACTTAGATAGCAAGAGTAGCTTGTAAGGAGATGAGAATGGGTTTGTGATAGAAAATCTATGAAAAATTGAAGAAGGGAATGAAATTAATGAACAAATATATGGTGCACACGTTTTGGGAATGGTGGATAAAGACATAAAGGTGTAATAATGACCTAATAACCTCTGACCATATCGCTTTTCAAATTTCTGTACTGTTTTCCTACCGTTAATAGAAAAAAATACTTTCATAGTGAAATTAAAGTTTGGGAAGGAAAATTTGCTACGGAAGTGTCAGGAACTTCTATGGTAAACCCTGACCTATTTGAACTGAAGTTGTTGTAAAAGTTGGATAAATTGTCAGCTTAATAATTATGACTATATAAGCTCGAGGGACATGAATTTTTTGATTTTCCATTTATGATGACACACATTAGAACTTATAATGACCTTGCAGAATTACTAAAATATCTTTATGCATGTGATTATTTTAAAAATAAAAACTTAAATACCCTATTAAACCCTAACTAACGTATCCATCTTGACTTAAAAACAAACCTAATGGTTATCTTGGATAACACTTAGCACCAATTACAGATTGATGTTGTAGTTTTAGTTGATCCACACTTTTCTAAAACTGTGTGACTTGTGCTTGAAGCTGCAGGTTAATACTCTGATTTTCTGCTAACAGTTCTTGCTCTAGTTGAAGGATATTTTTATCCTTCTCCTTTACTAGCTGCTTCACTTATGTGGCTTTATCAATCAAGGCATATGCATAAGCACCTGCAAAATGAGTTAACCTTGATAGATCCTAGGATGGATTTGATTGAGTGTCTTTCCAAACTATCTCCATTGGCACATCATCAAGAACTAGAGCCTGTATCTATTCAATTCTCCTCCTCTTCCTTTGTCTGCTCATGAAAACCTTATGTTTTGGGTTGTAAAATATATCCAAGGGAGGGATTTCCTATATCTTCAATACTACTTCAGATTTTGGTTAGACCAAGATGAATTCAACTCCTTCTGTGCTAACAGATTTGTCAATAGACCCAACAATAAATGGTTTTTCACTTTTTTCATGAAGTGTTTCAACTATGTCTTTATGATCAATGATCACTACTTCTTGATTTTCTAGACTTCTTGTAGTTCACTAGAAAACAATGGGCTATTAGTTTGTAACTACATTGGATTAACTTCTTTTGATCTACTAAGGACTTCAGTATCCTTAGGAGGCTTCTCTTTTTCCTGTTCTTCTTGTTGACGTTTATGTGTAATAGGTTGGGATACCTCTAAAATGTCTAGAGGGATGGGCCCTTCTAACCTATTGTTTCTATATTCTTTGAACTGTTCCGTTTTCTCAGGGTTGAGGCGCATGGAAACCAACTTTTCAACATCTAGATAAGTATTAGAAAACTCAAATAAATCATCATAATAATCATCCTCATGAAGGAAGTGTCTGATCTTAACCTGAGTTGTCAAATTTAGAGCAACTTTATTTGGATCAAATTGTCCATTAGGAATTTTAAATAATTCCAAACACTCGATTTGATCAATTTATAATCCAACATGTTTGAAATTTTCCAATGCATAAACACCACAGTGAATGGTATATGCAGGCTGGGAAGCTTTATTTTCCTCTTTTAAGGCTTTAGTCAATCCATGCCCCACTGTCTGGTAAGAAATTTCTCTGGCTAGAAGTTTGTCTAGCACATATAGTGGGAGTACATGGGGTTCATCAATGCTTCCATATACTCTGACGTAAGTAAATAAATCCTCAATAAACCATTTCCCTATGCGTGTAAAATAAACTTGAGCTTCCTTAGACAATCTTGGGGCTTTTTCATTAAAGACATCTTGGAAGAGTGGCATAATAACTCCATGACAAATTTTGTAAAAATTGGATTCATATTTAGATTCCCACAGAATATCATGGTAAACATGAATAGGAATGGGATCTTGGATGGTCAATTTCCAACCCATGGTTGGAAAATCAAAGGTAAAACAGACAACGTCCATGATGTATGCACTTATAAAGAATGAGGTGGTTTTCTTGGAAGTAAAAGAATTATTTTTCTTTTATTAAAGGATCGGAGAAGTAATATTGTTTGAAAAAATGGTACCCCAATCCATAATGTAGGAGTTTGTGACCAGCTCCATAAGAGGGACCCATTCAATTGAAAATTTAGCAGTATTGGGCGAACTAAACAGTCTACACATCATAGCAGAAACATAACAGTAGGGACCAGCCAGAGAAGCAGTGGAATAAATACCCTTTTCATCATGCTTGTGTTTGCTGAGGTTTTTCCGCCACTGTTTTATAGGGTCTGATTGCAACTTATTTTCTTAGGAAAAATGCTCGAAGAAATATTTTCCATACACCTTCTGGGGCTCTGGTATATGGTACATTCTCTTCAAATCCTCTACTCGAAATGACCATATCATTGTGCCTCTTGTCGTGAGAAAGGTTTTGTCGCCAATGTTAAGATTTCCAATAATCCATTTCACCATATCTGAGTATGATAAAATCTTGGGGTACATAGAAATTCTATGAAGAAAAGAGTTTGCTACATCAGAAATAGTAGATTCTAAAGAGTTAGGGGCATCTGTTGTAGCTATCCTTTTGACTATGTGGTGTTGTTCATCTTCGAAAAGTGTGTACATCGATTCCCATGAAGCAAAACCACTATCTAAAACGCATGTCGTGTCTGAAAATAGGGGTGGCAGCTCGATTACTTCGATAACGAAAGGTGTAGGATTAGTCGGAGCCATAGGTTTCTTTGACTTTTTAGTAGCCTTAGACATCTTAGACAAATATTGCTTTCTCTGGACTTTCCTGTAAATAGAAAGAGAAAATAATGAAAAAACAATATGTGTGAGAAATGTAACAATTAAACCGAAATGATGAATAAAATGGTGTTGCATGTGAAGAAATCTAAAATATTGATTAACCATCAATCAAATCTCGTTTGGAGGCTCAGGGCTATCATATTGTTATGATTATGCATTTATGGAAAACGTGGATTCACGTGCATGAATGGACACTTAAGAATTTTAAGATAAAACATCTTTCATCGCAATTTAATCTATGTGTCAAGGTCTCAAAACACCAAGCGCACTTTTTTTTTCTGATTTTGATTGAGCCTCTGCCCTTTTCAAACCATGCTTTAGCATATAAAATGAGTTTTTTTAAAGGTTTTGAATGTTGGCGGGGAAAGAGAAGGGTAAATGATGTTGTGATGCGATATCGCATCACAATCGTAGTCTCGACGAAATTTGGAGGTGAAAGGATCATAGATGACGAAGATGTGATGCGATATATCACATCAGGGAAATTGTCAGACCAGGAGGTAACTCCACAAAACTCAATGTATATTGGATGGAGATTGTGTGTGTATTTATACATGGAGGTGAGTCTATTGGGATTCACTTCCCAATGACTCTTTTCCTTCCTTATTTACTAAATTAAAATAATATAAAATATCACCCAACCCCTTAGGATTAGGTGTTAACATTCCCCCCTTTAATCTGAAGGGATGTTGGTGAGTCCAAGCATCGTTCTGAACTTTTCAAACTTTTCTATTCTAAGTGCTTTGGTGAAGATGTCAGCGGTCTGCTCATTTGTGGAACAATGATGTAGATGGATGGTTTTGGCCTGAACATGATGTCGAATCAGATGGTATTTTGTATTGATGTGATTTGTTCGATCATGGAACTTCGGGTTCTTGGCCAAATTTATTGCAAAAGTGTTGGCAATCATGAGTGGTGTTAATGCATTTGTTTCATCTGCAAATCTTCAAGGATTTTCCCGAGCCACACAATTTCCTTGTTGCTTCAGCTGCTGCAACATATTCTGCCTCGATGGTGGAACTGTTGGAACTCACTGTTTGCGTGATCTCCATGAGATATCTCCTCATCAAAAGCTCATGGTATAACCTGAAGTAGACACCCCAGTTTCTTTGTCCCCATCAAAGTCTGAATCAGAGTATCCGATCAAGCTGAAATCGCCTACCTGTGTATATTTGAGTCCAAAGTCTTGAGTCCCCTTCAAGTACTTTAGAACTCTTTTTGCAGCAGACCAATGTCCTTCACAAGGTTTTTGTATAAACCTAGAGAGGATTCCAATAGAAAATGAGATGTCTGGTCTAGTGGTAGTTAGGTAGATAAGACTTCCAACAAGTTGTCTATACTTCATTGCATCCTCTAATTCCTTCCCTTCAATGGATGTGAGCTTCAAATTTTGTTCCATTGGAGTGGTTAAGGGATTTCATTCATCCATGCCAAACTTGTTCAAAATATCTCCAATGTACTTCTTTTGAGAAAGAAATATAAATTTGGGATGTTGAGTTATTTCAATACCTAAACAGTAATGGACATAACCCAAATTAGTCATTTCAAAACCTTTCTTCAATTCTTTCTTTATGGATGCAATATAACTCTCATTGTTCCCTGTCATCAAAAGATTGTCTACATACACCACAAGATATACAACTATTTTTCCAACTTTCTTAACAAACAAGGTTGCAGCATCAATATCAAAATGTTTAAATTCAAGTTTTAGAAGATGCTCAGTTAATTTCTCATACCAGGCTCGCGGTGCTTGCTTGAGGCCATACAAGGATTTTATAAGCTTGCATACTTTGTGTTCTTGGCCCTTCAAAACAAATCCTTCTGGCTAGGACATAAAAACTTTCTCCTTTAGATCTCCATTCAAAAAGGCAGTTTTTACATCCATCTGATGGACTTTCAATCCCTTCTGTGTTGCTAGGGCAAAGAGAGTCCGGATGGTGGCCTATTTTGCTATGGGAGCAAAATTTTCTTCATAATTGACCCCTTCTTTCTATGCAAAACATTTTTCCACAAGCCTGCCTTTGTGCTTGTCAAGTGAGCCATCTTCTTTGTACTTGTTCTTGTAGACCCACTTACAGCCAATTGGTTTTGTTCCCAAAGGCGGATCAACCAGCTTCCAAGTGCCATTCTTTATCAAGGCATGATACTCCTTTTGCATCGCTTCATTCCATTCGTCATGAGAAGCGGCTTCTTTGAAGGAAGTTGTTTCATGATCTATAGACAAACTCAATTCACAGTTATAAGAAATATCCATATCAACAGGTGAATCAGAATTATCTACATCACCTTCGTTTTGTCTAGTGGAACTTCTTGTTCCTGTTTTTCCAACCTCATCAAGATGAACGTTTTCTAATGCCTTTGTCAACCATTTGGGGGGACCTTTCTAAGATGGCCCAGGCTGCTCATTTTACTGAGTCAGAATTGAATCAAGATTCAATCTCTCAATTATTTCAATCACATCGTTCAAGGTGTCATCTGTGGTTGGTTCTTCAGGTGGGGAAGAAGTGCTTTGGGAAATGATTCCACAGATTGATCCAGTATAGGAATCCCCCCTTCAAGATGTGGAATCTGATTATCAAATTCTTGAAAATACTTTGCATGTGTGAATCTATCCAATCGATCAAGTTGCCGCTCAACAACATTGTCAGTCTTGGAAGATTCAAGGAATATGACATCTCTTGTTATTACAAACTTCTTATTGACTTCATCATAGAGACGATATCCTTTGGAGGTATTGGAATACCCCAAGAAGATACATTTTCGACTTCTAGCACCAAGTTTATTCCTTTGTACCCTGGGTATCTGATGCAGGAGCATTAGGCTCAAAATTTACTTTGTATTTCCATAGACATAGGGGGGTCTCATGATTTTAAATTCTCATGTAATTATTAGTATTTTTGAATAAAAAGTGAGGAATTTTAAATGTTCTCTAGCTGCAAAGAACATGAGAGAAAATGATTAGTTAGGGATGTGAAGAGGTAGTCGAATTAGGATCAGTTTCATATTGAGTCTAAAATTACGAATTTTGGGAATTGTAAGAGTTGTCGAGCTGTAAAGGAAACTGAATCGATTCAGGTCATCACTTTGCATAAATGTAAGCATGAAAGATAGTATAGGGGCTCAGAATTTCAGAGTTCAGAGGGTGCAGAGTAGTAAGATTAGAAGGCCACCGAATAGAAGATCAGGCCAGAGATTCCTGTAAGTAGTGTCATTTAAATGAAAGAACCTAGTTTGGAACAATATGTGCATCGCTTGATTGATTCTGTCGAGGAAATCCTATGTTAAGGGTTTAATATGTGGAATGTATGTTGTTTATTGAGTAATTGTATGTGAAGCTCTGTAATTGGGTTTTAAAGTGTAATCTTTCCTATGACTCGATAACCTGGTGTTAGTTTCGATGAATGGGAGGTTATATATGTATTGGATGCGTTCTGAATGAATTGATTTAACTCTGCATGTGGAGTAAATTTTGTTTTGTATGAGAATAAGTGAATCAGTTCTTTGTTAAGGGGAATGGTGATGGTCTGACTCATAAGCTAGCAGAATTAGGGTTAGTTATAATACTCTGCACAAAATGGGGAGGTCAAATGTATGTGTTCTCAGTATGAAGGAGGGCTTCGGTCTCCTTTGAGATTCATGAGATATATATATATTCTGTGTTAGTCTGTATGTGAAATTGAATATATCTTAGAGACTGTGAATGGGGGACACCCTTCATGAGTAATTCATGTGGGAAAAGAGTGCGAAGGAGAAACGATGACAAAAACGGTTATACATAAACTGGCATGGTAAGACTTCCGTCGATTTGGGCTTTAGCGTGACGAAACCTTGAGCAGCGCAGAAGTAGAACTGTGAGGAACCACGAAGGCGGTTTGAGGATTCAATACCGGTGGGTTTCGCATTATTCAAAAGTGGTAAGTTGGATCGACAAAAAAAATGCGATAATAGTCGTTGGCCGACACGCGCCCAAGAGCGGTTTATAAAAACCACGCTTATCTCGTTTTTTTGAGGCATTAAAGCTCGGAACAAAGAAAACCGTGACATTTGTCATTACCGTTCAATCTTGATCAGAGGAGATCCAACGGCGATCATGCAACAAGTCGATTGGAGGTTTATAAAGACAAAGATTGATGGTGGTGGCCATCAGGGTGGAGCGCGACAAACTTATAACCGTCGGATTGTCGAGGTAAGTCAAACACTATGGGCCAAGTGTTATTGTATGAATTCAGGGTTGGATATCAGTATGTTAGTGTGTTGAGTTCTTATAACCTTCGAATATTAATTCGAGCCTCTGAGGTGGGGTCAGAAGTAATTCAAATTAGTTAATTCGAATATATGCTGATGTTTTGCACTTTAACCTGAAAGTCGAACCTTGTATAAAAGGAATGTGAGTGCTGGAGACATATTATAGTTATAAGTGAAGGTCAAGCTTGGATATGAATTAAATAGTATGTGTGGGGCCAAGTATTATTGGCGCTGGCGTTTGATTAAATATTTGCTGGGTTTTTAATATAATTCCATGGTTTATTAATGTTTGTAACATTGATTGGGGAATATATATATATATATGGCAAGATATATATATATATATATATATATATATATATATATATATATATATATATATATATATATATGGTGGTATATATATATTGTTTGATATGAGTCGAATGAATTGTGGGCCCGGATAGGAAATACTTTCATATGGTGGGTTGTTAAAGTATTAAACCATTCGAAGATTGATGTCTGACACAATATACATTACCGGACTATAGAGTTATAATTTGGTTGTTATGTAAAGTTATATAATACATTTAGATTGATGGTGAAGTCCGAAGACGTTTGGGACTAATGGCTATTGAGTACTAAACCGAAGATCATGAAATGGGTTATTTACATGGTTCTAACCATTGAGGGAAAATATCAAAGCTTCCGCATAGGATTAGAGAGTGCCCCGATTTAAAATTAATTGGCATAAAATTGGAATGAATTATTAATATATGCATAGAGATAAGAGATTGAGGGTAGCCCAGGAATAAAGTGGTATCAGAGCTGGAATAGCTCTTTGGAAAATTTAATTTTTGAAATGCATATGTGAACACAGATGTGATGGTGATGTGCATACAGTGCATGTGATGACAGAAGAAGGAAGATCAGATTCTAATATCTGATATACATCAAAGTACACAGAGTTATAGTGAATAGGAATTGCATAATTGAATGAGTGGAGAACAAGACCATGCAGAGATTTTGCAGGTAAATGATTTTAAATCTTATTTGAGATTTATGATTGCAGAATTGTGGTTACAGAAAAGTGAAGACAGAGTTTTTAATGATGATGGCAGTGGACCTAATATTTAGTTAAAGACTAGATAGGGAGGACAATTGCAGTGTTCTCAAGAGAAGGTGATTTTATGAGCAGTGTTTAACTCTAGTTTGAAGAATTGTTTGCAGAATTCAGATTGCAGATAATTGAAGAATCTCAGCAAAGGCAGATCACCACTTTGAGAGCGGTGATAAAAGAATCCAGCAGAGGATTTTGAAGTGAAGAAGAAAGTGTGGCAGAACCTGGAAGATTCCTAACTGAGGTTGGATGAAAGAAGAACAGATGTGCTCTTGAAAAGTTGCAGAGTGAAGCATAGAGAGAGCAGAAGAGAGTGCTCAGAAGGTTCCAATAGATAGGGGACCAGTACTTCCCAAAATCCCATATCCGGAGGAAAGGATTGGTGAGGTAAGTTGCAGCAAGAGAGCTTGTTGTTGCAGAGGCTTAGTGCAGCTTGTGAGTGAAGAACCCATGGAAGATAAAATGACTACTGATAGTCATAGCAGAGATTGCAGAGGTTCTGAGAGAGGCCACAGTAGAAAAGAGAAAGAAGATGCCAAGGAAAGTGGCATAAGGCAGCAGTTGACTGATGCATAGTATTGGAAAGAGATAGATGAGATCATAAAACATATTAGTAAACTGGAAAAGATGATGGAGGAAATCCAGAGAGTTGGTTGGCTCATGAAGAAGAGACTAAAATGGCAACCACTTCAGTTGAGGTTGAGGCAAAGGGAGATTTCCTTATTGAAAGAGGAGCTCAAGACAGCTAAGTTGAGAAGAGAATTTTATGCTTGTGAAGCGGAACAGAGAACATATGAAGAAAGGAGATCTGCAAGAGATATTTTGATGCATGGTGAAGACTTAAGGCAGCAAGAAGCTTGTCTTGCTAAAGAGGATATCATTGATGATTTCCTGAATTATTGGACAAGTCTAGATCAACTGGATGATGTAAAGACTTGTATTTTTGAGTCTGAACATTGTGAAGTGATGACAGGTTCGACAGAGGAAGAGGAACTCAGAGTTCTTGAGTCAAGGATGGAATTTGAAGATTCCACATGCAGATTTGTTCAAAGGGAAGTGCTTGAGAAAGCAACCAAGACTGAAAAGTCTTGTGATTTGAAAACTAAGGAGTTGTGTATGTTTGCAGGTACATCACAGGGAGATGAACAAACTTTAAAGTTTGTTGAAGAAGAGAGATTGAATCTGAAATCTGTTCAGATCAATGCTGAGATAGTAAGATCTCAGGAGGAGGACATGAAGACAAAAGAGCCCAGTGAGAATGTTAAGTAGAATATTGAAGCAGAGAGAGAAGGACCAGCAGATGATTGGTCAAGAACAAGAAAAGGCATAAAAGGTTTTGTAAGGTTCCCGAAATCTACTCCAATTGAAGTTGTGGAATTGTATAGAAGGTTGGATTTTCAAAGAAGAGAATTGGAGAAGCAGAGGACCTATGCACAAGATAGATTGCTGAGGAAGCAGAACAAGAAGGTCTTCATGGATAATGTTCATGAAGCAGATGATGGAGAGAAAGAGAGACTAGCTGACAGTCTCATGAGGAAAGCAAATCATCATACTGATGTGCTGACAGAAGATTTGGAAGGAAGTTTTGAACAACATACTGATGTGTTGTCAGAGGAGAAAAAGGTATTGAAACCTTGTGATTTTAGTGCTGATGATTCATGTGTTAATTATGCAGACAAAGAGGAAGAAAAGCAAATGGAAACTGTCAGAGAATTGAATGAAGGAGAAACTATGTTGGCTGAAAACATAGTGAAGAGTCATCATTCTAACATGGTGATTGGAGTAGTGGAGATAACTCTGGTAGCTGAGAAGAAAGATAATGGAGATTTCCCGAGTCTTGAAAAAGACTTGGAACTGCAGAGAGAAGAATTGGTGACTGGATCATCAATTGAGACAACTGGGTCTTGTGATTTTAAATTTGACAATTTGTTTATGTTTATAGGAATGGCAGAAGACAATCTGCCTCTTGGAACTGTCTTGAGAGATGAAAAATTGTTGCAGAAGAAAGAAGATGAGATAGTCATGTCTCATATGAAGAAAATTGTCACTGATGACAAAGAGGAGCTGATTTGTTTGGTTTATCAAGAGCAGACTGTGGGAAAGATTTTTAAGACTGACACAGTGATGGGAAATCAGAATTCTAATCTGATACAAGAAGATGAAAATGCAAAGCTTGAAGGACTTGATTTGATTGCCAGAATCAATCAAGGAGATGGAGGGAAATTACTAAAGATTGTCAAAGAAGAAGAAGGATATGTTGAAACTAGATTGCAGCATATTTATGATGTGAAACAAGTATAGAATAGGTGGCTGCAATTTTTTCTGGAAACATTGGAAGAAGAGAAAGAAATGGAAGACACTGAAGTAAAGATGCCTGAAGCTGTGAAAGAAGGAGCAGCAGATACTAGTTTGCAGAATTTGATTATGTTTGCTAGTATACAAAGGAAAATAAATGAGTGTGTTACTGCAAGTGGAAAATTAAATGATGATTTATTTTCTAACTGTAGAATTGCAGATGAGGAGCAAAAGAAAATTGTTGTAGAGGGACAGGAAGTTTGGGAGGTAGTAAAAATGGTGGCAGCTGAAGCAACACCCATGGTGGCAGTTGGCGCAACATGGAGGATGACATCTACAGGAGTTGTAAACATGTTAGTAACAGTAGTAACAACAAGAGCAGCAATGTTGGTTGCAACAAAAATTGGAAGCAACAACAGTGGGAAGAGGAAATTCCAGCTAGAAGATAAGTTGGACATGGAGATTGAAAACATCAGAAAAATGATGATAAAGGTGTCTCAGAAGTAGCAAACAACAGCAAGAAAGCAGAAGGATTTCAGCAATGGAAAGACAAGAAGAGATTATGAAAGTACAACTAGTGGTAATTTGCAGAACAAGATATGGAGACCTGGAGAAATGCAGTTGAAGGATGATGCAGCTGCTGGACAGCAGCAAAACAAAGTATGGGATCCAGGAGGAAGAGACTGAAAGTACATGATCAGGAATCATGAACAAATTGAACCTTGGGAGTCTGATGCAGGAGCATTAGGCTCAAAATTTACTTTGTATTTCCATAGACATAGGGGGGTATCATGATTTTAAATTCTCATGTAATTATTAGTATTTTTGAATAAAAAGTGAGGAATTGTAAATTTTCTCTAGCTGCAAAAAACATGAGAGAAAATGATTAGTTAAGGATGTGAAGAGGCATTCGAATTAGGATCAGTTTCAGATTGAGTCTAAAATTAGGAATTTTGGGGATTGTAAGAGTTGTCAAGCTGTAAAGGAACCTGAATCAATTCAGGTCATCACTTTGCATAAATGTAAGCATGAAAGATAGTATAGGGGCTCAGAAGTTCAGAGTTTAGAGGGTGCAGAGTAGTAAGAGTAGAAGGCCACTGAATAGAAGATCAAGCCAAAGATTCCTGTAAGTAGTGTCATTTAAATGAAATAACCTAGTTTGGAACTATATGTGCATCGCTTGACTGATTCTGTCGGGGAAATCCTATGTTAAGGGTTTAATATGTGGAATGTATGTTGTTTATTGAGTAATTGTATGTGGAGCTCTATAATTGGGTTTTAAAGTGTAATCCTACCTATGACTGGATAACCTGGTGTTACTTTCGGTGAATGAGAGGTTATATATGTATTGGATGCGTTCTGAATGAATTGATTTAACTCTGCATGTGGATTAAATTTTTTTTTGTATGAGAATGAGTGAATCAATTCTATGTTAAGGGGAATGGTGATGGTATGACTCATAAGCGAGCAGAATTAGGGATAGTTATAATACTCTGCACAAAATGGGGAGGTCGAATGTATGTGTTCTCAGTATGAAGGAGGGCTTCGATCTCCTTTGAGATTCATGAGATATATATATATATATATATATATATATATATATTCTGTGTTAGTCTGTATGTGAAATTGAATATATCTTAGACACTGTGAGCAGGGGACACCCTTCATGAGTAATTCATGTGGGAAAAGAGTGCGAAGGAGAAACGATGACAAAAACGGTTATACATAAACTGGCATGGTAAGACTTGCATCGATTTGGGCTTTAGCATGACAAAACCTTGAGCAAGGCGGAAGTAGAACCGTGAGGAACCACGAAGGCGATTTGAGGATTCAATACTGGAGAGTTTCGCATTATTCAAAAGTGGTAAGTTGGATTGACAAAAAAAAAAACGCGATAATAGTCGCTGGCCGACACGCATCCAAGAGCTGTTTATAAAAACCACGCTTATCGCGTTTTTTTGAGGCATTAAAGCTCGGAACAAAGAAAACCATGATATTCGTCGTTATCGTTCGATCTTGATCGGAGGAGATCCAACGATGATCATGCAACAAGTCGATTGGAGGTTTATAAAGACAAAGATCGACGGTGGTGGACATTAGGGTGGAGCACGACAAACTTATAACCGTCGGATTGTCGAGGTAAGTCAAACACTGTGGGCCTCGTGTTATTATATGAAGTCGGGGTTGGATATCAGTATCTTAGTGTGTTGAGTTCTTATAACTTTCGAATATTAATTCGAGCCTCTGAGGTGGGGTCAAAAGTAATTCGAATATATGCTGATGTTTTTCACTTTAACCCGAAAGTCAAACCTTGTATAAAAGGAATGTGAGTGCTGGAGACATATTATAGTTATAAGCGAAGGTCAAGCTTAGATACGAATTAAATAGTATGTGTGGGGCCGAGTATTATTGGCGTTGGCGTTTGATTAAATATTTGCTGGGTTTTTAATATAAGTCCACGGTTTATTAATGTTTGTAACATTGATTGGGGAATATATATATATATATGGCAGTATATATATATATATTATTTGATATGAGTCAAATGAATTGTGGGCCCGGATAGGAAATACTTTCATATGGTGGGTTGTTAAAGTATTAAACCATTCGAAGATTGATGTCTGACACAATATACGTTACCAGACTATAGAGTTATAATTTGGCTATTACGTAAAGTTATATAATACATTCAGATTGATGGTGAAGTCCAAAGACCTTTGGGACTAATGGCTATTGAGTATTAAACCGAAGATCATGAAATGGGTTATTTACATGGTTCTAACCATTGAGGGAAAATATCAAAGCTTCCGCATAGGATTAGAGAGTGCCCCAATTTAAAATTAACTGGCATAAAATTGGAATGCATTATTAATATATGCATAGAGATAAGAGATTAAGGGTAGCCCGGGCATCAGTATCAAAGCATAACAGGTGGAACCAAAGACCCTAAAATGATTTACCGAAGGAATGTGGCCATGCCACATTTCATAAGGAGTTTTGTTTCTGATTGAATTTGAAGGACACCTATTCTTTATGTATACAATGTTAGCGCTCGAATCTACCACAGGCTGAAGAAGGCGAGGTTCGAGGCAACATCAAACCAACCTTAGCCTCGTAGCTAGCCCTACGAGGACAGGAGAGGGCTCTCTCTGGGTCTATCTCAGCAAAAGGTTTTCAGAAGGGCTGAGATGACCAAAAGCATAACTGATCTTAATTTTAGGCTAGTAAACTGATATAGAAAAGGGTTTTTAATGAATGATGGGGTTTCTGGGCTGTGTGAGGCAAAGAACAGCTTGAACAGAGAAATGTAATAAAAAACACTGATTGTCTCCTGAGGCAAGGTAAGCAGGAAAATTTAACATCAAATTGAGATTAAATGGAATGGCAAGACTGTTGAGGAGCCGACAAGGGCATAGAGGATGAATCCTTGTTGAACAGAAGAAAACATTAAATATGAACAAACTTAAAGGCAGAGCATACCAAATATGAATTCTACCTTAACACTTCATTTTTTCAATTGGAAATGATCATGAAATGACATGAACACATAACAGGCTACATATGAAACAAAAGAGGACACAAATGTTAAATTTCAAGCCACAGGAATCTCAGAAGCCAGCGCTGGGTATTTTCATTAAAATCTCTGTCAAAGACCGTACAATGAAATCTTTGTTTTCTCTTCTACACCAGCGCTCCCAGAACTCTCTCTTACCCCTTTTACAAATGAATTTTTTCTAATAAATAAAAATCTGCTAAGGGAAAAAACTAATCGGTCCAACAGCAAAGGTGTTGTTTCAACTGCAATTACCAAAAAATAGGAAAGAGCGTTTTCATCTATTCTAAAACAGAACCGTGTCCCTAAAAATTCTCTTTCCGATCATTAAAAGATAAATGCTGGGCGCAAATCTTCATAGGATCAGATTAAAATCTTAAACAACTCGCATTCTTGCTGTGTTGCACTTGTCATTTTAATAAAACAACTTTAAACTAAAATCCCGTCCTTTCACCATGGTGACAATCGTGTTGAGTACTCAAGCATGGTTGCAAGATAATGTTGTAATTATCAGACAGAGGAAGAAACTTTGCAAGAATCCGTTAACGAGGACAAAATGGACAAGGGAAGTGCGCTTTTCCTAAGGGATTGCCACGTTCAATCGTAATCCTGAAGCAACTTCAAATCAGCACCATTAACCTCATTCGACTTTCCATATGCTTGCCTTTAACATTTTCCGTTTGAAACTGTCTTTTAATAGGAATTGGAATTTTACCCATTCAAAACATTATTTAATTGTCATTACAAAAGAAATAATCCATAGCCATCATGCGCCCTCATGAAAATGCCACCTGTCACTAAATTTAAATAAAAATAACTTTTGAAATTTGCCTTTGACAACGTTCTGGCATTTCCAACTGCATTTCTCCCTTCCGTTGCCAACTTCTTCAATGCAGCTGAATCCTCTGACACGGCGTTCTCAAGATCAGATTGAAACAATTTCAAATCGGATCTACTAATTTGCTGAACGTTGCCACTATTCTTTCCACATCAAAATCACCACAAGCATAATAAGAATTTTACTGCACAATGATCAAAAATTGTTTGTAATTCATTGAAGTCGTTTTGGATGTCGTTGAAGTCGTTTTGGATGAAGACTAGGCACAATAAAATGAAATTGATGCCGTTGTTCAGGTCGCTTTCGACTTCCAAAGTGGGTCGTCGACCAAGGGTCGCTCGACGCCCAGGTGGGTCGCTCGACCTCCAAACCCAGTCCAGAACTATTAATCCGATCTCTGCCTTGAATTTACGCAAAGACCTGTCAGCCAAACCAACCCGAGACTCTGCAAAAGCTCGAGTGGCATCAAAACCACAAGTTACCAAACTTTCCTAACTTAAAACTGCATAAACCGTGATTCTCCATTACGAACCATGAGAATTTTCTCCTCCTAATGCGTTGAAAATTGAAATGAATGAACCCTTTGTAAACTAATGCGTTGAAAATTAAAATGAATGAACCCAAAACGATGATTTCAGGGTCGAGGATTTTTGCCAGGGAAGAGGACACTAAGGTTTGAAGGCTTGTTTTCTGGCCACCATTGGAATTAGCGCACTTGCTATTTATACATTGTCCGCCTTTACATACATGAAGTTCATTACACAATATCTCCTCGCTTGAAACCTCTAGATCAAAAGCCTGCGTGTTAATTTGACGTAGAACAACATAGTATACGGTAAGAAGAAATTCTGACAGTGTGCTTCCTTTCTCTAGCAATAATGTTACCATAAATTTGTCAGCAACTTCGCAAGCAACTTCTCACAGGTTCTTCCACGCATGTGATCGCATCCTCCTTTAAGTCTCAACTCATGTCCAACGGTGCAGGTCTGCACAGCTCTGCGGAAACCATGTCGTAGTGAGCCTTTACATAGGCTCCTCCTTGAACGCAGACTTCAAACAATGGATTTCAACAACTGCATCAATTGATCATACATGTGGCAACTTCTGTAGAGGTAATTCTTCTTATAATGTTCAATGTACAATGACGAGACCATTCACATAGGTTTTTCCTTCACATGGAAGTAACTTATCTTCTCTCAAAATAGAAATTCTCACAGTTGCACCACCAACCAGTAATGGTGTTAACAACTTCTACAAAAATGGCAGTTTCACATTGCAATTTTTTGCCACACAATCAACGCTCTTTGACACACAGGCGTCAAAAACTTAAAGTTTCAAGGATTCTTAATTAGACGGGAAGCCCACTCATCTTCATGGAAACAGTTGCAAACAAGAATAATAGCAATGTCCTGCCTACAAAGCCACACATGGTCTCCTTTCAAGATTATAACCACTAACTCCTCCCAGTCACCGAGCGTGTTGCATAATTTGGCCTTTCCGACATTTGGAAGCCTTAAACTCGTTTTGTTTGATTTTGCTTTATCTTTGATCGTCGATGATGTTTTGTTTTCTTCTGCTTGTGTTTCTTGCAGAGAAGAGCTGAGGAAGCTGCTGCCTTTTGAAGAGCTGGATATTAAAAAACACATTTAATAATTTCCTCTTCAAAACAGGGTTTTGAAGAAGAATCAATCTCACACTGGCATAAGACGGAGTCTAACATTGGCTCCAATGGGGATGGCAGCTGCCGCTTCTTGGAGGTGCCAAGAACCGCAGAGCTTTGGGAGAGCAGACGGTGCCTTCATCCATTGGGCTATGGAATCATGATCAACTTATTAACTGAAAACTGACTGAAATGATTTGAAAAACTGACTTGGCAAACCTCAAACTAAACTGCAATGAAACTGGAACGAAATGCTGCCTTTTTGGTTGCTTATTTATTTACAAAATCTACCCTACTCTGTTGTAAAAACAATAGATCAGGTAATACTGAAATGCCAGATTAACCATTCAAGTAAACCTGAGAATGATGCCACTTGAGAATGCTTCCACCAGATCACTGATGTAATTGCTGGCAGCCCTTCATGCACGTAATGAATCTGGCCACGGAAAATACAGCCTGATCTATCAATCAAACTGAAAAATGTGTCCATGTATGCCGCAATAGGATCACGGAAGCTGGACTCTGTTGGCTGCCCCAACTCTGTGACGCATACTTCCAGCTGCACACTGTCAATGTAAACAACTGTAGGCCATTCTATGATATCTTGTTTCGAATGAAGAAGGATTTCCAAGAACTTTTTAGGGTCTTGGAAATCATATGACTGAATCTGCTCATCTAAACATTGAATCTCCTTTTCAAGTTTTTCAACAACTAACTCACAGAAACCTGTTTTAGTTTCAAGAGGGAACTTTGGAGATTTCAAACATTGAAACAAGACATTGAAAAATTCTTCATTAATTTCAATATCTGCTAACCAATTTCTAGCATCTTCTACAGCTTCAGAAAGTGCAGGGTTTGCCACATACCCTACCATTGCATGAGTGGATCAGCGATCATTGGAATCTCCGGATCGAGCTGGAGTCGCCAGGTGAAAGTTTCAGCCTTCATATGTGTCTGACTGCTGTCCACCATCAACATCAGATCTGCAACTTGATTTCCTGCACTGGGGCAAGACAATCTACAAGTCGACTGTCACATCAACAGCAAACCATCTTCCCCAGTATGGTCGCCACTATGTTAGCGCTCGATTCTGCCACAGGCTGAAAGAGGCAAAACTCGAGGAAACATCAAACCAAGCTCAGCCTCGTAGCTAGCCCTACGAGGACAGGAGAGGGCTCTCTCCGGGCCAACTCGGTGAAAGGTGTCCAATGGGATCTGAGATGACCGATAAGAAAAAAACTGATCTTAGGCTAGTAAACTGATAGAAAAGGGTTTTTTGATAAATGTTGGGTTTCTGGGCTGTGTGAGGCAAAGAACAGCTTGAACAGAGAAATGTAATCAAAAACACAGATTGTCTCCTGAGGCAAGGTAGGCAGGAAAATTTAACATCAAATTGAGATTAAATGGAATGGCAAGACTGTTGAGGAGCCGACAAGGGCATAGAGGATGAATCCTTGTTGAACAGAAGAAAACGTTAAATATGAACAAACTTAAAGGCAGAGCATACCAAATATGAATTCTACCTTAACACTTCATTTGTTCAATTGGAAATGATCATGAAATGACATGAAACCTAACAGGCTACAAATGAAACAAAAGAGGACACAAATGTTAAATCTCACACAGTAATGGAATCTGAAACGGAGATGGGGTTTTTCATTAAAATCTCTGTCTAAAACTGTACAATAAAACTCTATTTTTCTCCTACACTAGCTCTCAGAACTCTCCCCTACAAATGAATTTTTTAATACATTAAATAAAAATCTGCTAAGGGAAAAAACGAATCGGTCCAACAGCAAAGGTGCTGTTTCAACTGCAATTACCAAAAATAGGAAAGAGCGTTTTCATCTATTCTAAAACAGAACCGTGTCCCTAAAAATTCTCTGATCATTAAAAGATAAATGCTGGAGCGCAGATCTCCATAGGATCAGGATTAAAATCTTAAACCATCTCGCATTCTTTGGTTGTGTTACATTTGTCATTTTAATAAAACAACTTTAAACTAAAATCCTGTCCTTTCAGCTCATGGTGACAACTGTATTGAGCACGGTTGCATGGTTGCAAGATAATGTTGCAATTATCAAAAGAGGAAGAAACTCTTGCAGTAATCCGTTAACGAGGAACAAATGGAAGTGCGCTTTTTCCTAAGGGATTGCCACGTTCAATCGTAATCCTGAAGCAACTTCAAATCAGCACCATTAACCTCATTCGACTTTCCATATGCTTGCCTTTTACATTTTCCGTTTGAAACTGTCTTTTAATAGGAATTGGAATTTTACCCATTCAAAACATTATTTAATTGTCATTACAAAAGAAATAATCCATAGCCATCGTGTGCCCTCATGAAAATGCCACCTGTCACTAAATTTAACTAAAAATAGCTTTTGAACTTTGTCTTTGACAACGTTCTGCCATTTCCAACTGCGTTTCTCCCTTTCGTTGCTAACTTCTTCAATGCAGCTGAATCCTCTGACACGGCGTTCTCAAGATCAGATTGAAACAATTTCAAATCGGATCTACTAATTTGCTGAACGTTGCCACTATATTTTCCACATCAAAATCACCACCAGCATAATAAGAATTTACTGCACAATGATCAAAACTTGTTTGTAATTCATTGAAGTCGTTTTGGATGTCGTTGAAGTCGTTTTGGATGAAGACTGGGCGCACAAATGAAATTCGACAATGGCACTCTGTCAGTGCTCTGACCTCCAAGTACCAGTTTGAGGATACAAGCTTGTGATGGGTGTATGAGAAAGATCACAGTCCAGAACTATTAATCCGATCTCTGCCTTGAATTGACGCAAAGACCTGTTAGCCAAACCAACCCGAGACTCTGCAAAAGCTCGAGTGGCATCAAAACCACAAGTTACCAGCTCTCCTAACTTAAAAAATGTACAAAACTGTGATTCTCCATTACGAACCATGAGAATTTCATCCTCCTAATACGTTGAAAATTGAAATGAATGAACCCTTTATAAAATAATGCGTTGAAAATTAAAATGAATGAACCCAAAACGATGATTTCAGGGTCAAGGATTTTTGCCAGGGAAGAGGACACTAAGGTTTTGAAGGCTTGTTATCTGGCCACCATTGTAATTAGCGCACTTGCTATTTATACTTTGTCCGCCTTTACATACATGAAGTTCATTACACAATATCACCTCGCTTGAAACCTTTAAATCAAAAGCCTGCGTGTTAATTTGACGTAGAACAACATAGTATACGGTAAGAAGAAATTCTGACAGTGTGTTTCCTTTCTCCAAAAATAATGTTACCATAAATTTGTCAACAACTTCGCAAGCAACTTCTCACAGGTTCTTCCACGCAGGTGATCGCATCCTCCTTTAAGTCTCCACTCATGTCCAACGGTGCAGGTCTGCACAGCTCTGCGGAAACCATGTCGTAGTGAGCCCTTACATAAGCTCCTCCTTGAACGCAGACTTCAAACAATGGATTTCAACAACTGCATCAATTGATCATACATGTGGCAACTTCTGTGGAGGTAATTCTTCTTATAATGTTCAATGTACAATAACCAGACCATTCACATATGTTTTTCCTTCACATGGAAGTAACTTATCTTCTCTCAAAATAGAAATTCTTACAGTTGCACCACCAACCAGTAATGGTGTTAACAACTTCTACAAAAATGGCAGTTTCACATTGCAATTTTTTGCCACACAATCAACGCTCTTTGACACACAGGCGTCAAAAACTTCAAGTTTCAAGGATTCTTAATTAGACGGGAAGCCCACTCATCTTCGTGGAAACAGTTGCAAACAAGAATAATAGCAATGTCTGGCCAGCTACAAGCCACACATGGTCTCCTTTCAAGATTATAACCATCAATTCCTCCCAACAGCTGAGCGTGTTGCATAATTTGGCCTTCCGACATTTGGAAGCAAAACTCTTTTTTGTTTGATTTTGCTTTTGTCTTCCGATTGTCGATGATGTTTTTTGTCACTCTTTTCAGGATCGGAGTCGCCTGTTTAAACAAGGTCGCCATTTGAAGAGCCGTAGAATTTGCGCATATTCTAAAAAAACAGCATTGATGATTTATTCTTTTCAAAACAGGGTTTTGAAGAAGGATCAATCTCACACTCACATAAGATCGAGTCTAACAGGTCCAACAAAGTCCATGTCCCACTAATAAAATGCCCCAAGAGCCACTCGAGAGTGCAAAATAATCTCATCCCTTTGTGTGGGTTTCCATTAGGGGAATTTTGAGGTCTAAAATGGACCTCCTAAGAAAATTAAAAATAATAGTGGAAATAATAAAATAAGACTAGATGAAATCATCAAATTTTAGAGGGAAAATATAAAAAAGGTATTTTTCAAATAGAATTTTAACTTATCTCCCTATGGATTTAATAAAAATTTCGAGCTGCAACACTCGTTGGATGGCTACCTGATTCTCATTCAAGGAGCAACTTCCATGTTTCATACTTTTAATGGACCCTTTCACACGAAAAATGAGAAATACATGAAAAATGTGATTGCAATCACGTTTTTTCATGTATTTCTCATTTTTCATGTCATCGAAAGTATGCATTACGGGTACCGGATGAGGAATTAAATTTTGCATCCAATGAGTACTCTTGCTTGAATTTTGATTAAAACCTTAGGGAGATAAGTTGAAAATATGAGTTGAAAAAGTTATTTATTATTTTATTATTTTTTAATCTTTACTTTTTTACTCCAAAAATGGTGAATCATCCCCCATGGTTGACCTCATCATCTTGAATCCTATTGGTTCTTATAAAGCATATTTTGGTTGTATATTTTTCTTAGGGAGTTCCATTTTAGACCTAAAACCGCCCTAATGACCATCCTTTGCAATCGGGTCACACTCGCCGATGTATCTTCTCGGGAACTCAGAAGGGTAGGCTAATAGTATCCGCGTGAAAAACTTCGTAAGGGGTTTATTTGCGTTGAAAGTGGCCTCCACATGGGATGTCATGACATGCGGAGTGGATATCAAAAACTTCTTCCTCCCCCCCTCACACATCTTCTTAGGATTTTATCGTGGCCTAGCTTGAAAAGGTTTCCCCCCAATCCATGTGAAAGGGGCACTTTTTCCCCGATGATTATTCTCTCAGTCCCCTCGAATGAAATATTAGGAGGGAGTCTCCTAAAGAACAAATTAGTTGGCTATATCGGAAAACCATGGTGAGAATGTTCATATAACAAAGAGATGCTCATCTCAAGTGTACCGGGCCATCCACCATTCCTTCTTCACCCGTAGGGAAAGCTAACCCGGACAAAAATCCACAACAACATTCTACTTTCCAGGTTTATAAACAATAGTCAAATCAAATTGCCGCAAAAGCAACAACCATATAATTATCCTAGCATTAACATATGTTATGTTCATTAAATACTTGATGGTTGCATGGTCAATGTGAACAAAGGTCTCATATCCATTACATAATGCCCTCGAATTTGTTCAAAGCATGGACAATGGCTAACATATCCTTCTCAAGAATAAGATAATTCATCTCAGTCATGGACAAGTTCTCTGCCGATGAAATAAAATGGCATAATGGATTTTGTCCTATAATTGTCTTAATGTTGCCCCTAAAACTTTTTCTGGGATGCATCGTTGTGGATGTGGAAAGGCGCAGTCCAATTTGGACCTCGCAGGATGGGGAAAATAGAAATTTCCATTAACGATCTCGAAAGCTCTTGACAAGGACCGACCAACAAACTCGTAATCCTTAGCCATTAACCCAAATAATGGAAAATCCATCTTGTCAAATTCGATGAAACTTCTATAGTAACCATATAAGCCTAAGAAACTCCCCGACATATTTCTCGCTTTTGAGGAGTAGGTACCATTTTGATGATAGTGATTTTGTTTATCTCTACCGTATTCTCGGGGATATGTAATGTCCTAATACAACCCCCGCCTTCTTCAAGAATTCACACTCCTTCCGGCTCAAGTGATGATGCATCTCACGAACCTTTTTAGTACTTTACCCAAATTGGAGAACTTCCTAGAAGTTGTCCCCCATATGGTGTGAAATGATCCATGTACATTTTGATAGAGTCGTGATCTAACTCGAAAATGTGCTCGTGATGTACTTCTTGGAAGATAGTCAGTATTGCACAACCCAAAGGGTAAGACTCTAAGCGAAGGTACACCAAGGGCAGGTGTGAAAGTAGTCTTATCCTCGGTCTTTCGTGGCTGATTTGAATCGATTGTACGCACCGAACCCATCTAAGAAGGAAAATAACTTCTTCCCCAGTATGGCCATCCAAGACTTTGGTCTATAAAGGCAAAAGGGAAATAGTCTTTCTTGGTGGCTTTGTTAAGTTCTCGATAGTCAACACAAATTCTCCACTTCCAATTATTCCTTGGGACTATGACAAGAGGATATACCCACTCACTCAAGCCGACATAGGATATATGAAACCCACATCCAATATTTTTTGCATCTCTTCTTCGACTATGTCCTTCGCAGATGGGTTCACTTCTTTGGGGTTGTCTCATAGGCTTGCATCCTTCTTTGATGTAAATATGATTTTTCTTACACCGAGGGATGCAAACTTCTTTCATGTCTTTGTAATCCCAAGAAAATTCATCTAGATTCTCTTTAAAAAGTTGGCATAGCTACTTCTCTTCTTTATTCGAGAGGCTTTAAGGATTTTCGCAGATCCGGATGGGACAAACTAAATAGCCTTGGTGGATTCATAGGTTGACTTAATGGAGTACACTTCCATCCAAGTTTGGCTTTCATACTATTTGACTAAAGTTTCGAGAGGAATGTTAGTGGAGAATTGTTTTTGAATGCAGGCTATTTATGAGTTCATCTTCACCGAAGTCGCTCTCTCTAAGAATGACATCTATGGTACACCTAGGGGTAGCGTTATATAACCTATATTCTTCATCCTCCAACCATATAGGGAGATCATGATCAATGGAAAGTCGGGTCAGAGGATATAACACTAGTTGTTTGTACCAAAGGCCCATTTTTTATATTCATGTTTCTCCGGCCCGACAACTAATATAAGCAGTATGCAAAGTGGGCTAACCAAGGTCTCCCTAAGATGAGAGTGGTAACCATTAAACTTGGTTTTTGGTTGCGGTGATTCAAAGAAATCTCGTAGGGTACTACCAAGAGTAAATGGTAACCATAACATCCTCAACAATTTCTTCGGGAGTTACCGTGATGATCTACAAGTTGCGTAATTGATGTGGTTTTCTCTCAAAGTCCCTTAGAGATTAAGTTTCAACATAGTTTCCTTGGTCATGACATTGATGGCAGCCCCTAGATTAATCGTAGTGTTGGGGACTATGACACCATCTATATGCACATCAACAACTAGATCTACTGTGGTCTCGGGGTACTTTGGGAAATATCACCCTACCCAGCATTAGGTTAGACAGTTGTCCTACCACATTAACGGTGGGGGTATCTCTCTTCCTTCTACCAGGTTTCTTCAAGAACTTTTCTTTGATGAGCCTATTGTAGATAGGGACATCATTAATGGCCTTGAGAAGTGGTATATTTACACACAAATTTTCTAATACTCCTAAGAGCTCAGTCTCCTATGGGGTGTGCTGACTAGGGTGGATCAAGCACTCAGGAAAAGGAGGTTGTTGGATCTGAGTGTTACCTTCTTCATTTTCCTCCTCAACCTCTACAGGTGGAGATGGAGGATGGTTGACTGGGAGTACTCTTTCCAACTTAATATTAACCTACTGTATCTCCACAGCATAAGCTCGAGCGGATGTTTCTCCATTGGGAGCTTGTTGTGCCTGTATGTTGTTCGGGTTCAGATTGGGTTGTGCAAGTATTTGAGGTAGTCTAGGTGGAGTAGCATGAGTAAGCTTAGGTTGATGTTGGGGTGCAGGCATTAGAGAAATTGGTTGATTTTTTTGAGGCCTCCACCCTTGGCATGGATTGTACCACTGAGGTTGTTGTCTAACATACTGTTGGAATGGTTGTTTTACTAGGTGATGATGATATGAAGGATTGTAAGGCCAAATAGGAGGTGTAGACCAGGATGAAGGATTGGGGGTGTACCAAGTTTTCATGGGTGTGCTCTGATTTCTGTGAGAATAAGAGTAAGTTTCACCTGGCATACCTTGTTGATATGGGCTAGGGCCTTGAGGCCTTCTCTGTTTGATGAAATAGAGTTTCTCTAACATTGCTTCCCCACCTTGATATATTTCCTTAAGTCCAGGTAAGGAGGGACACTTTTCTGTGGCATGATTCTCATCATAGACTAAGCAAACCTCGATGACATACAGTGGACATTCATTTCTTTGGTGCTTCCGGGTACATCTAGGACAAAATATGGCCATGTCTCTCTCTGCCTCCTCTTGCTTCCTTTTGACCTGCATTGTGTCCATTTGCAAAGCAAGGGTGTGCAGCATGTCACTCTTGAAGTCCTCTAGCATATTTCCAATCTCATGTTTGATGGAGGTGGAAGAGGAAGGGGTATTAGATGTACTTTGGCTAGCTCTACGCTTCTTCCTAAATTCCCTCGAATAGTTCCGGAAGAAAGTTTTGATTATTTCATAGGGTTGTTGGTAGATATATCCTCCTGGTAGCATATTCTAGGTCTCCATTAGGGGAATTTTGAGGTCTAAAATGGTCCTCATAAGGTAATTATAAAATAATAGTGGACATAATAAAATAATATTTGATTACATCATCAAATTTTAGATGGAAAAAATGAAAAACTACTTTTTCAACTTATCTCCCAAATTTTCTACTCAATTTTCGAGCAGGAGTACTCGTTGGATGAAAATTTTAATTCCTCATCAAAGGAGTACCCATGTTGCATACTTTCGATGTAACCTGCAACACGAAAAATAAGAAATACATGAAAAACGTGATGAGGAATTAAATTTTCCATAGAAAGTATGCAACATGGGTACTACTGTTTCAGCCGTTATTCCTTGGATGAAGGTCATTTGTCCAGCAGTCCTCGCTCAAAATTTGAGTAAAAAAATTGGGAGATAAGTTGAAATCAGTTGAAAAAATAGTTTATTATTTTATTATTTTTTAATCTTTTTAGCCTTTTACTTAAAAAATGGTGAATCATCCCCCATGGTTGACATCATTATCTTGAATCTATTTGTTCTTATAAAGTTTATTTTGGTTGTACATTTTTCTTAGGAGGCCCATAATAGACCTCAAAAAAATTCCCCTAATCATCATCTCTTTCTAATCCCTCGAAGAAGTACAAGTTTAAGTGAGTCGGATCAAGTACGGTTAATATCCTGTGATTCAAACAAGCCTCTCTTCATAGTCCTCTAAGGATTCATCCAGCCCTAGAGTCATCCTAAAGATCTCATCCTTAGTTTCCTTAGACCTACAATAGTCTTTGTATTTGCTGCTAAAGGTCTCTTCCATCTATGCCCAGGTAGTGATGCTATCCCCAGGTAGACCCATGAACTAGCGCAAGGTAGCATCCTTAAGTGTGGATTGGAATAGCTTCAATTTATAATCATCAGAGGTGTATTCATAAGTCCTACAAACAACAACAAATTCAAACATGAATGTGTCAGGATCCTTAGAGGTAAGTCCATGGAAATGTGGAAGAGTTGTGGGGCTAATGTTTTTCATCTTAGTTTCCCCATCTGCCTCTCTTATGGGAAAGACTCTCTGGATCCTAGCCATGGTTAAGATAGGTGAAGCAAGTCCCTCAGTTAAAACAAGGTCTTCTTCTTCTTCCCCAATAGGATCCTCAAAATATTCAAAAGGCTCTCCTATAGAGGGTTCAATCTCACTGCCACTGAAGAAGAGTGAAGGGTGGCTAGGAGGTGATGTTGGGGTGTTAGGTAAGATTTTTCTTTGAGTATTCCTACTCCTATGAGGCATGAAAATCAAATATTTTTGTATTTTTCAATATTTATGAAATGACATGAAAATAAAGGAAAGAAAAAAATAATACTAAAACAAAATCAAAGCATCTACTATACACCTCCCTAACAACAACGCCAATAAGTGATGAGCCGTGGTATTGCACCAAGAGTGCTGCAACTCCCAGGGGCTGCCCTACTTTACTTTATCAACCCGGGGTTCGTACAAACTTGGAGGTGACAGTGCTATATACACAGCAGATGCATTTTGTTCATGTCCTCGTCTTCTGCTTTATGAAAGGGTTCTATTTATTAAACTATGATAAAAAATGAAAAGTAAATTGTTGGAAGCAAATGACAAAAAGGAAACTAACTTAATTTGTAGAAAGGAAATGATGGAAATGAAACTAATTTAATGTGTAGAAAGGAAATGACAGAGCGGAAACTAATTTAATCTGCAAAAGGAAATGATTGGAAAGAAACTAAACTAAGTGGCACCTAGCTAGCCCAATCGGCTAAACACACCCTAATTATCCTTTGATATATTTAGCATGCTATCATACTTCTAACCATGCAACTATTCATGATAAACTAAACTTGACAAAGTGTGGCTTGAATTTTGGAGGAAAATGGACTAAAGGTGCTAATGGAGGGCTCAACACATGAAACAAGGCTTAGAGGTGGAAAGAGTGGGTTTAAACCTTAGTGAATCTTTATTATGGTGCAAAAATGCTTTGGAGCATAATAATTTGAAAAGTGTGATGGCGAAATTGCGATGGAGGATGGAAGTGCGATATGCGATATGTGATATCGCAATTGCAATATCGGAAATTTAGGGGAGTAGCGAAAGTGTTGTTTGGGAGCGGGAGAGAAATGAAAAATGCAATGGGGAAAAAACTGTTAAGTGTGAAATGCAACGGGATCAAAACTATGAGGTGTGAAATGTGATATCACAATCGCAATATCGCAAAGTTGGAGAGATAACGGAAGTGTTTTTTAGAAAAAGGTTGCGAAGTGTGAAATATGATGGGTGACGTGGTGGTGGGACCGGCGGCAGAGTGCAATGACAATATCGCAATCGGCGTCGGGAGTGGTAAGTCTTAAAATAAAAGGGAAAAAGTTACGAAATGCGATTTACGATGGGGTAAAAACTGCTATTTGTGATTTGTGATGTGGCAGAGTATAGAGAATACCGCAATCAACATCACGAGCAGTAAGTCTTAAACGAAAAGGGAAAAGGTTGCGAAGTGCTATTTGTGAAAAGGTCAAAGGTTGTGATCAGTCAAATGACGTGGCGGTGGGACCATGGTGGAGTGTGATGACAATATCGCAATCCGCAGATATGAGAGGTAAGTCTTAAAAGGAAAAAGGAAAAATATGCAAAGTGCGGTGTGCAATGTGGCGGAGTTATCGCAATCGGCATTGGAATGGTAAGTCTTAAAGGAAACCAATAGAAACTACGATTTTCGATTTTCAATTTCATAATATCGCAATATCGCAAGCTTGGCGGAGAAGCGATAGTGTAGTCGGGAGGAGAGTGCGAAGTGCGAACTACGATAGCAGGAATTTCGAGGAGCAAAGGCGGAGGTCAAACTTTAAAGTGTTTGGAGAGTTTTCTAGTTAAAATGGTTGCAATAGCTGTGCAAAGCGAAAAGAAAGGATAGAAGGTGAAATTTAAGGTTTTGGGGGAGTTTTTGAGAATTAAAAAGGGTGTGGTAGCTGCGATAAGAAAAGGAAGGAATAGAAGGCGTAACCACTATGCATAGAGGTGTAATACAGTGTACCAAAGCGTAACAGCAGAGATGGAAGGAAAATGGAATATGAAGCGGGAGGTGTTGGTGAACATTTCTGGGACTGTTGAGACTTATTCCTGTAATCAAACATGTTGATTCATGTACGAAAATAGACAAAATGTGTGGTAAAAATAGTGAACAGAGAATAGTTTTTTTAGGTCTATGGGAAGGTTCGCCCTCCCCGAGCTCTATGAGAGAGATGAGTAGGGGGTCTTGATCCACAATTTTTTTTGGTTTTTCTCCTTTATTCTATTACTCACAAGAAAATGACCTACAATAGCACACTAAAATAAAAACTAAACAACAGCTTGAAACATAAACAAAATTATTAGAAGTGGAACTAATGAAATGACATAAAGCAGAGAAAAAATATAGCAGAGAGGCTGAGGCACATGGATTGGGCCCTAACCCATGAGCCTAGCTCCCTGAAACTTAAATCAGTAAGATGAAATCATTCTGCTCATTTCATAAAAGAATAGCCTCATACATTTCTGAAATTTTGATCACTGAGTAAAATAATAAAAAACTTAATAGCTTGCAACAAAGTTCTAACCCTTCCTAGCTCTAAATTTGCTCTATTTATTCTATAGGGAAGCTACCAACAACTCCCTAGAAAATATTTGTTGAGTCCACATGACTCCAAGTAAAAACATTGAGTTCACTCCTCTTTGAGTTGCTTGGCTACCTCTGGAACTCGAATTGCTGGAGAGAATCCTTGGGGATCCTTTGGTTTCCTTTCCAATTCAAATTGCTGGAGAGAATCTTTGGGATCCTTTGGATGCCTTTGGAATTCAAATTACTAGAGAGAATCTTTGGGATCCTTTGGCTCCCTTTGATAGTTAAGGAGGGTGGACAATCCTCCTATAATTTCTCCTTGTTGTCTCCTCCAAGTCTTGATGATAAAATCCTTATAAAAATTCTAGCAATTCTTGATTTTTTGCACTCAACCTCATATTAGGCACTCAGAGTATTTTCTCCTTAATCACCACCTATACTAGCATCATAAAACCAAATAATAATAAAAATGCAAGAAAAAGCGATCTAAGAAGGAAAAAAGGTGACCATTAACCCCTCCAAATATGTCTAATGATGGAGCTCATCACCTGTTATCTTGGAGATCTCTGACATTTAGATAAGTGGAGAGGATTCATGAGAAGGGAATTAGATTGTAAGATTGACCGTATATTGGAGCTTCGATGGTATCTCGTGAGTCAAACAATTTTCCAACAAGTCGAGGGAGTCTAAATTGGTGCAGCTAAAAATGAAAGGAAATTTTTTTCCACCGAGGAAAAATCTCATGACGCTAAGCTTGAAAACCCTCTCATTATTGCAGGTCGCACCTTCGAGCTCTGAGATGGTTATGTTTTTGATCTTTTATCTGATCCATTGTCACACCTTCGAGCTCTAAGATGGTGACATTGCAAGGTTTTTGATCTTGTCTCTGGTCCACTACGTGAGATTGGGTCCATAAACCTGGCACCCTATCGGGTTAAGGGGAATTATCGGTATTTGGCAAATAAATCTCGATAGAGAAATTAAATGCTAGAGACATTGGCTATCATACATATTTGTTTTCCTTCATGAATGTATCAAAGTCGTTGGTCCTCCAAAAGGATAATTCTTCCCATTCTTTCCTCCAAAACCAAGGTTCATTAGTGTTGTCATATATGCTAAATAAACCCCTTCACTATCTCCCCCATATGGAAATCCAAGCTGTCAAATACAAATGTGAAGCTCAATCTCTCCATCATCAAGGGTTATATGGCATGCCTTGTAACTTTGCAAACAATATTATTTTCAATGTATTGCTAGATGGTGGTATGATGCATATATCTCATTTAATTTTTCTCGCTCACCTTATTACCAAGATATGTGGGACTCTATTACTAAAGGAAAGGGCTTCAAAGTCCCTACTATGCATGACTTGAGGGGAGCTCATTTCAAAAAATAGATTTACTACTTTGATTATTAATCAAATATAAAACCAATAATAATGTGTTATTTAAAGCTTAATTTGATATAATCATGTAAATTATGTATTAAATGAAATAAATATATTCATTGGTACAATTCTCATAGAAATTGATAAAACTAAACACATTTATCCATTATTACACAATAAACCATACTTAAATATTTTTAATTACATATTTATAATCATTAATAAAAAATTAAATAAAATTCATACCTAAAAAATTAACAAAATTTCATAATACAATTAAAAATCAACCAAGGTTCATATCAAACAATTAATAAAAGTTCATACACCATTAAAAAATTAATTAAGGTTCATATCTAAATTAAAAAAGGTTCATACAATACTCCCCGATGGGGATTAGATCTGATCAACACATGGAAGGTGTCTCACATGAGTAAATACAAGTGGAGCGAGGGTGAGGGACAATACTCTTGTTCCCTTCACCATAACGCATGTAGCGGGAGAGGTACTGGCTTCACGTTGGCAATTTGTGTGAAAAATAACTACGCATTCGAGTTTGAAGGTGGTGAAAGGATAAGGTGAGGGAAGATGAGGGAGGCCGACATTCAAATCCTCACTCTGGTTTGGTGCTGGTCATTGCAGTGGCCTTCAGAGAGGAAGCGTAAACGTTGCAGGAAGGTTTACGAAGGGAGTGGCTTGTGTGTGCTTGTTGTGGAAATTTTTTGGTTCGGTGTGTTCAACCGGTCTCTATTGCTCAGTTTCTTAGACATTATGTGTGTCTGGGTTGAGGATAGGAAGTTGAATGGAAGTGAACTCACTCGATTCCATTTTTCTTAGATTTTGGTGAGCCTGTTTTTTCATGCTAAGAGAGGAAGCTAGAATACCACTCTAGGAAACCTCGAGGGAGGTGGCAGAAAACTATTTTATTTTCCCAATTTCATGCCCTTTAGCATGGGTGCGATGGTGTTTGGTGGATTGGTGTGTGGTCTCTGTGTGGAGACTTCAGAGGTTGTTCGTTGCCCTCGAGGAAGTTATACCCACATCGCTTCGACTACTTTGTCATCATTTTTTGTTCAAATTCTTGTGTTGGTTTGGTGGGTGATGGTATTTGGTTTTCCTGGTGTTGGAGGCCTTTACCTGGTAGTGGGAGGTGGCTTTGTGCTTCCCTGCAGTGATGGGCGACAACATTTGGCCCCTTTGTTGGTAGTGTTTGTTTTCTATGTTGGGGGGTCTAGTCTCAGGACTTTGCACACTGCGGGGTTCCTCGACCTTGGTGAATTATGAATTCCCCAGTGCGGTGTGGGATTTCTCTCTCCCTTGTCATCCATGACCCTTTGGGGGTGGCAGATATGGAAATAATCATGGTGGCTCCAAACCAGGGTGGCAAGACTATGGGGCGTGCATGACTTGCTAGTGTGGGTGTGCATGGGGGTTGTGGAGGATGTAAGCGGGGGGATAGTATGGGTGAGGGTTCAAGGGTTCAAAAGGAGAGTCGTCGAGGCGGAGGATCCCATGGTGGCAAGGTGAATCATGGGTCTGATTGATCTAAGGTAAATGAGGGGCAGTGGAGAACTATCGTGCACTTATCAACAACCTGATGGAAAGATTGGACACAACTGCGAGAGTCTTTCGTGAGGAGCATGGAGACCAGATGGCAACATTGGAACGAATGCACTATTTACAGTGCTAATTCTAGGAGAGACTTGTAGTTGTTTGGTGAGGCAAAAAATCAACTCAATGAGACTATATAAATGTTGGAGACTTGGTTGGCACACTTTGAAGGCACGTGGGTGACTACCTCTGCCTCCGGGAGACATCTGAGACAGGCACACATCATCACGTTGGATGACTAGTATACTATTTGGTGTTCTTTATGTTTTATATGTGTTTTGGTGCCTCCTTGTGATTTATCAGTTGCCCAATATCATAAGTCTCTCTATCTCTAACTTATCCTCTGACTCTTGTCAGCTCTAAAATACATAGAGGCCTGATTTTTTCTCTTTGTGCTCGGAGGAACTAAGGTGGCAGCTACCTCTTTGTCTTGAGGGGATGTGGTGTTGTGTTGTGAATCTATTTCTTGATCACTTTCTTCTACCTCTATGACTTCTATTGCCATCTTTTCTAATTTTCTGTGGCCCATTCTATTTTCCTCTTCTTCTTCTGGATCTTCTTGTTCCTCTTATGGTTCTTCTTCTGGTTCTTCCTCTTGCTAGTTATTCTTCTTCTTTGGTTCTTCTTCTAGTTCTTCTTCTGGCTCTTCTTCTCCTTCTTCTCTAAGTCTAGGAGAAAAATCTTCCTTGGTCCCTTGCTACTGTGTCTGATATGTGGTATACATCGGAAGCTCGCTCGACTGCTGGTGATGTTGTTTTGTTGTTGCTATTGCACGTTGTTCAAATACGCAGCCCACTCTCGGTATTGCTGTGCTATGGGCTCCCTTCGGTCTCTTTCCCTCAAAAAATATCAGTTCACTGGTTTGGATGAGACAGGATCTCTTTTTATTAGATTGTGCAACTAATTTTGGAGCGCTTATGTAACTCGGCTTAGCTCCAGTTTTCGTTGTAGACAGTTGGACCCTCTTCTTTAACTGGTTGATACTGCATGTCTCCTCCCCTCATTCTCCTCTACTCCACTTGATTTAATTTTTTTCTTTTGCATGCCCAGGTGGCGTGACTTTGCAGTTCTCCATAGTCATACTTCACGATGGTGGCCAAGCTAGCTAGCCACTTTTCTACCCCTTAAACTCTAATTCTGTAAATTTAATTATTTCTGGCTATTATGGATGCATAACAAGGGGTGAGAAGCTATATCTAATTTTACCTGTTGTTGTCAAGGCGTTTGAACGAGTTGGAATTTGGAGACAAGCCTCTTATATGCTGTGTTCTTTCTTATTTTCCTGTTTTCTGAGTGAGCAGCTTACTGAATGAGAAACTCTCTAAGTGAGGTGATGATATTTCTTGTTGTTTATTGCCATTGTAGATGATATGTGGGGGTGCTCCAGATTCCATGGGTGGCACTCTTGTCTTTCCTGGGGTCTGCTTTATCAGCTCCTCTCTTTGTTTTTTTCTTATTGTTCATGAACAAATTTTTGCGTTGTAGGAATTGTTTGATGTCTGTAGCAGTCTGTGTTTTTCTTTCCTTGCTACATTGTGCTCAGGAATGGAGTAATGTGGTGTATGGAGGTGATGGAGGAATTTATGAAAATGAATGGAGTGAATGATGGGATGGATGGTAAAATAGAAAAGGGAAAAGAAGATGAATTCTTCCCTGTGCTTCCAGAAACCATTAATAACCTGCAAAACAGAAAACATAGAAAATAAAGAGATGCAGATGTATTTATTTATTTATTTTTCTTTATTTTTTTTATTGAAAGAAAATGGGCTGCCTCCATGGAGGTTTTCAACCCACAAACTTTCCTTGGGCTCCTCAGACAGGTTTTCACCCATGGATCTTTATTCTCTTTTTCTTCTTTTTTCTCTCTTTTTTTTGAGCAAGTGAGATGCCTCCATCAAGGTTTTAAACCCACAAGATTTCCTTGGGTGCCTCCAAGAATTTTTCACCCATAGATCCCTTCTTCTTTTTTTGCAAGAGTTGTGGGAAACTAAGGATTTTCCCATCACATACACCTCTATGATTATTGAATTTACGAACTCTGCCCTTAACAAAGGCTTCTTGTAAATTTTAATTCTATGACCATTGACAAGCAAGGGCATTCCTTCCTCATCTATGGTTCTTATTTGAACTATGCCATTATCAAAACATTTTTCCACTGTGTAAGGTCCCAACCATCTTGTCATCATCTTTCCTTTGAAATATTTAAATCTTGAATCATACAACAACGCCAAATCTCCTTCTTGGAAGGTATTTTATTTGATGTTCTTGTCATGCCAGGCCTTCCTTTACAGTTCAACTACCTTCGCGCAAAGAATTGCTTGCATTCTGAACTCATCTAATCCGTTTAGTTGCAACAACCTCTCTTTTGTGGAATTTGATACATCTAGATTTAATTCAACTGCCATTCCTAAAGTATTGAATTCAACCTCAACTGAAAGTCGAACTTTTTAACCATAGACTAGTTCATAAGGAGTGAATCTTGTTGTTGTCTTCCAAGTAGTGTTGTAGGCCCAAGTAGCTTCTACCAATCTGTCTGCCTAATATTTTCTACTGTTGCTCACAACCTTGGTGAGGATGCTCTCTAAAGCTCTGTTAGTTACTTCTACTTGGCCATTCTCTTGAGGGTTATAAGCAGTAGAAGTTTTATGTTTAATATTGTGCTTCCTCAAAATTTTCTCAATGAGGTGAGAGGTGAATTGTGCTCTCTGATCAGTGACTATTTCTCTAGGATACCTAAACTTGTAAAACACATTCTCCCTCAGAAATTCTACTACTTTCTCCTCGGTTGCTACCTTCATTTCTTTTGTTTCAGCCCACTTTGTTAGGTAATCAATGTAGACTATGATATACTATTTTGTTCTGATGGTGGATTGATAGGTCCAACAAAGTCCATGCCCCATTTGTCAAATGGCTCAAGAGCCACCTGAGGGTGCAAAGGAATCTCATCCCTTTGCGTGGGTTTCCATTAGGGGAATTTTGAGTTCTAAAATGGGCCTCCTAAGGAAATTATAAAATAATAGTGGAAATCATCAAATTTTAGAGGGCAAAAAGAAAAAAAATATTTTTTTCAAATGGTATTTTCAACTTATCTCCCTATGGGTTTACTCAAATTTTGAGCGGTAACAATCGTTGGATGCATAATTTGATTCCTCATCCAAGGAGTACCCATGTTTCATACTTTTAATGGACCCTTCTACACGAAAAATGAGAAATACATGAAAAATGTGATTGTAATCATGTTTTTTCATGTATTTCTCATTTTTCATGTAGTAGCGTCCATCGAAAGTATGCAACATGGGTACTCCTTGGATGAGGAATTAAATTTTGCATCCAATGAGTACACCCGCTCAAATTTTGTGTAAAACATTAGGGAGATAAGTTGAAAATATGAGTTGAAAAAGTTATTTTATTATTTTATTAATTTTTAATCTTTTTACTTTTTTACTCCAAAAATGGTGAATCACCCCCCATGGTTGACCTCATCATCTTGAATCCTATTGGTTCTTATAAAGTTTATTTTGGTTGTATATTTTTCTTAGGAGTCCCATTTTAGACCTCAAAACTGCCCTAATGCCCATCCTTTAGAACTGGTCACACCTACTGGTGTATCTTCTGGAATATTGGTGAAGGGTAAGCCAATGGTATCCTGCCTGCAAAACTTTGTAAGCAGTTCTATTTGCAGCAAAGTGGCCTCCACATGGGTTGTCATAACATGCAGAGAGGATATAAAAAAATTCTTCATCCCTCACACATCTTCTTAGGACTTTATCAGGGCATAGCTTGAAAGGTTTCCCCCAATCCATGTGAAAGGGGCACTTTTTCTGATGATTATTCTCCTTTCCATGAATGAAAGATTAGGAGGGAGTCTCCCAGCAACAAAGTATTTGGCTATAATGGCAAACCATGGTGAGAGTGTTGATATAGCAAATAGATGCTCATCTGGAAACTGGTCATCCACCATTCCTTCTTCACCTGCAGGGAGAGATAACCTGGACAAAAAATCCACAACAACATTCTACTTTCCAGGTTTATCAACAATAGTCAAATCAAATTGCTGCAAAAGTAACAACCATCTAATTACCCTAGCATTAACATATGGTTTGTTCATTAAATACTTGATGGTTGCATGGTCAGTTTGAACAAAGGTCTGATATCCAGTTACATAATTCCTGAATTTGTTCAAAGCATGGACAATGGCTAACATCTCCTTCTCAGTAACAGTATAATTCAGCTCGGCCTTGGATAATTTCTTGCTGATGAAATAAATGGCATAAGGGATTTTTTCCTATAATTGTCTTAATGTTTCCCCTACAGCTTTTTCGGATGCATCAGTGTGGATGAGGAAAGGCAGAGTCCAATTTGGACCTCCGAGAATGGGGACAGTAGTCAGCTTTCCCTTAATGATCTTGAAAGCCTCTTGACAAGGACCAGACCAAATAAACTCAGAATCCTTGGCCATTAACCCAAATAATGGCGAAGCCATCTTTCTGAAATATTTGATGAACCTTCTATAGTAACCAGTTAAGCCTACGAAACTCCTGACATATTTCTTATTTTGAGGAGTAGGTACCATTTTGATGATAGTGATTTTGTTCGGGTCTACCTGTATTCCTACTTGAGATATGGAGTGTCCTAATACAACCTCTACTTTCTTCAAGAATTCACACTTTTCTTGGCTCAAGGATAGATGCATCTCAATGCACCTTTTTAGTGCTTTACCCAAATTGGGGAGAGCATCCTGGAAGTCATCCCCATATGGTGTGAAACGATCCATGTATATTTTGACAGAGTCATGGACTAACTCAAAAAATATGCTCAAGAAAACTCTTTGGAAGGTAGTTGGGGCATTGCACAACCCAAAGGGTAAGACTTTATAAGCGAAGGTACCCCAAGGGCGGGTGAAATTAGTCTTATCCTGGTCTTCAAGGCTGATTTGAATATGATTGTACCCACTGAACCCATCTAAGAAGGAAAATAACTTCTTCCCCACAAGGCCATCCAAGACCTGGTCTATAAAGGGAAAATGTAAATAGTCTTTCTTGGTGGCTTTGTTATGTTCTCGATAGTCAACAAAAATTCGCCACTTCCAATTCTTCTTTGGGACTAGGACAAGAGGAGATACCCACTCACTGTCGGATATAGGATATATGAAACCTGCATCCAATATTTTCTACATCTCTTCTTTGACTATGTCCTTCAAATCTTGGTTCATACTTCTTTGGGGTTGTCTCACAGGCTTGCATTTTTCTTTGATGTAAATATGATGTTTTCACACTAAGGGATGCACCCCTTTCATGTCTTTGTAATCCCAAGCAAATTCATCTTGATTCTCTTTCAAAAGCTGGCATAGCTACTTCTCTTCTTCATTCGAGAGGTTTTGGTTGATTTTCAGAGATACGGAGCCAGGGACAAACTCATTTGCTAAATGCCTGTGACAGTTCATAGATAGACTTAATGGAGTGCGCTTCCATCCAAGTTTGGCTTTCATACTCGTTGACTAAAGTTTCAAGAGGAATGTTGGTGGAGAATTGTTTTTGAATGGCATGGTCGATGAGTTCATCTTCATCAAAGGCTGCCCCCCTCTAAGGCCAGCATCTATATTACACCTAGGTAGTGTTATATAACTCTCATATTCTTCATCCTCCTACCATATATAGGAGATCAACATCATTAGTTATGGGCAGTCTAACACTAGTTGTTTAGACCAAGGCCCATTTTTTTTTATATTCATGTTTTTACGAAACAACTAATATAAAGCGGATGCGGTGGCTAACCAAGGTCTCCCTAAGATGAGAGGGGGTAACCATTAAACTTGGATTTTTTGTTTTTTGCGGGACCGGGAAATCGGAATCTCTTACTTAAAGGTAAATGTGCCCATAAAATCCTCAACAATTCCTTCGGGAGTTATTGTGGACTGATCTGCAAGTTGCAGAACGGTTGTGTTTTTCCTCAAAGTCCCTTGGAGATTAAGTTTCAACATAGTTTCCTTGGTCATGATATTGATGGAAACCCCTAGATCAATCAGAATGTTGGGGACTATGACACCATCTATATGCACATCAACAACTAGACTACCAAGTTCCAGGTACTTTGGAAATATCACCTTCCCCAGAATTAGGTCAGACATTGTCCTACCACATTGATGGTGGGGGTATCTCTCTTCCTTCTCCCAAGTTTCTTGAAGCACTTTTCTTTGATGAGCCTATTGTATATAGGGACATCCTTAATGGCCTGGAGAAGTGGTATATTCACACACAAATTTTCCAATTCTCCCAGGAGTTCAGTCTCCTCTGGGGTGTGCTGACTAGGGTGGATCAAGTGCACAGGAAAAGGAGGTTGTTGGATTTGAGTGTTACCTTTTTCCTTTTAATCCTCGACCTCTACAGGTGGATATGGAGGATGGTTGTCTGGGAGTACTCTTCCTAACCTAAGATTAACCTCCTGTATCTCCACAGCATAATTTGTATAGGATGTTTCTCCACTGGGAGCCTGTTGTGCCTGTCTATTGTTCGGGTTTGTATTGGGCTATGCAGGTATAGGTAGCCTAGGTAGAGTAGCATGAGTAAGCTGAGGTTGAGGTTGGGGTGGAGGCATTAGAGCAGGCAGTTGATTTTGTTGAGGCCTCCACTCCCGGGATGGATTATTCCACTGAGGTTGTAGCGGAACATACTGTTGGAATGGTTGGTTTACTGGTTGAGCATGATATGAAGGGTTGGAAGGCCAAAAAGGAGGTGCAGACCAGGATGGAGGAGTGGGGGTGTACAAAGGTTGCATGGGTGCACTCTAATTGTTGTGATAGTAAGAGTAAGTTACATACACTTATTTGACCTTTAAATTTTGGGCATACTACTCTATTTGATGAAACAAAGTTTCTCTAACATTTCTTCCCCACCTTGATATACGACCTTAAGCAGGTACATCTAGGACAAAATATGGCCATGTCTCTCTCTGCCTCCTCTTGCTTCCTTTTGACCTGCATTGTGTCCATTTGCAAAGCAAGGGTGTGCAGCATGTCACTCTTGAAGTCCTCTAGCATATTTCCAATCTCATGTTTGATGGAGGTGGAAGAGGAAGGGGTATTAGATGTACTTTGGCTAGCTCTACGCTTCTTCCTAAATTCCCTCGAATAGTTCCGGAAGAAAGTTTTGATTATTTCATAGGGTTGTTGGTAGATATATCCTCCTGGTAGCATATTCTAGGTCTCCATTAGGGGAATTTTGAGGTCTAAAATGGTCCTCATAAGGTAATTATAAAATAATAGTGGACATAATAAAATAATATTTGATTACATCATCAAATTTTAGATGGAAAAAATGAAAAACTACTTTTTCAACTTATCTCCCAAATTTTCTACTCAATTTTCGAGCAGGAGTACTCGTTGGATGAAAATTTTAATTCCTCATCAAAGGAGTACCCATGTTGCATACTTTCGATGTAACCTGCAACACGAAAAATAAGAAATACATGAAAACGATTCTGAGAGTGCATTTTTATATATTTCATTTTTCGTGTAGTAGGGTCCATCAAAAGTATGCAACATGGGTACTCCTTGGATGAGTAATTAAACTTTGCATCCAACGAGTACTCCTACTCGAAATTTGAGTAAAAAATTTGAGAGATAAGTTGAAAATACGAGTTGAAAAAGTAGTTTTATTATTTTATTATTTTTTAATATTTTTACCCTTTTACTTAAAAAATGGTGAATCATCCCCATGGTTGACATCATCATCTTGAATCCTATTGGTTCTTATAAATTTTATTTTGGTTGTACATTTTTTTTAGGAGGCCCATTTTAGACCTCAAAATTCCGTAATGTATCTCATCTCTTCTACTCACAGTCCTCGAAAGTACAAGTTTAAGTGAGTCAGGATCAAGAGTATAGTTGGCTCTCTTATAGTTCAATTGAAACCTCTCTTCATAGTCCTCTAAGGATTCATCCGGCCCTAGAGTCATCCTAAAGATCTCATCCTTAGTTTCCTTAAACCTACAATAGTCTTTGTATTTGATTTTGAAGGTCTCTTCCATCTATGCCCAGGTAGTGATTCTATCCCCAGGCAGATCCATGAACCAGCGCAAGGCTGCATCTTTAAGGGTGAATGGGAATAGATTCAACTTCTGATCATCAGAGGTATAGTCATAAGTCCTACAAACAACATAAAATTCAAACACGAATGTGTCAGGGTCCTCAGAGGTAAGTCCATGGAAGTGTGGAAGAGTTGAGGGGCTAATGTTCTTCATCTTAGTTTCCCCATCTGCCTCTCTTATGGGAAAGGCTCTCTGGATCCCAGCCATGGTTAAGATAGGTGAAGCAGGTCCCTCAGTTGAAACAAGGTCTTCTTCTTCTTCCCCAATAGGATCCTCAAAATATTCAGAAGGCTCTCCTATAGGGGTTTCACTCTCACTGCCACTGAAGAAGAGTGAAGGGTGGCCAGGAGGTGATGTGGGGGTTTAGGTAAGGTCTGTCTTTGAGTATTCCTACTCCTACGAGGCATTAAAATAAAATATTTTTGTATTTTTTTTAATAATATTTATGAAATGACATGAAAATAAAATAAAGCAGAAAATAATGCTAAAAAAAATCAAAACATCTACTTGAAACCTCCCCGGCAATGACGTGAAAAAGTGGTGAGTTCTGGTATTGCATCAAGAGTGATGCAACTCCCAGGGGCTGCCCTACTTTACTTTATCGACCCAGGGATCGTACAAACTTGGAGCTAACATAAGTGCTATACAAACATGATTAATTTATGTGTTCATGTCCTCTTCTTCTACTTTAAGTGGGTTTATTTCTTAAACTATGATAAAAAGTAAAAAGCAAATTGCTAGAATACAAGCGAAAGGAAGCTAACTTAATTTGTAGAAAGGAAATGATAAAATGAAACTAATTTAATGTGTAGAAAATGATAGAGCGAGAAACTAATTTATTGCAAAAGGAAATGATTGAAAAAGCCAATTGGCTAAACACACCCCTACTTATCCTACGATATATTTACCATGTAATCATGCTTCTAACGCTGACGCTCAAATCTACCTCGGGCTGAAATGAAGTAAAACTCAAGGCTACATCAAACCACGCTCAGCCTCGTAGCTAGCCCTACGAGGACAGGAGAGGGCTCTCTCCGTCAATCTCGAAAAAATGAGCAATAGGATGCGAGATGACTTACAATAAGAATTGATTTTAGGCTAGTAAAGAGATAGGTATGTTTGTTTTTTGGTTTTTTGGTTTTCGCTGGAGAAATGGGAAAACAAATTTTGGGTCCGGGGATAAGGTCAGACCTTTGCAGATTTCGAGTTGGGGCGAGGTAGGTGACGATCTCGATGCTTTTGATTGGATATATGGACAGATTAGACCGACGAGGAGCTGAAGAGGGCAAAGAAGAACTTGGATCCTCTCCAAACAGCTGAAAACATATAGAACTAACTGAATTCAAAGGACAAGCACTGTAAACAATGGATTCAACCTTATTCACTCATTCAATTTAGTTCAGAAGCATAATGAAGGGATGGCATACATTAAACATGAAGAAACTTACAGTAAACAAAGAAGAAACACCATCAAGAATAGAACACCACAAGGATCCCAACAAGTGCCGCAAAACCCTTGATCTTTCCTTAGCCAAAATATGAAAAATATGTACAATGATATCAAAAGTCTCCCAAGAGTCCAACCTCTCCAACCTCTGAAAATGATTGAGAAATTACAATATATAGAGCATCCTAACCCCTTCCCCACCTCTAGGGGTCGAATTCCCTCTTCAGGGATCAGTTTCAACCAATTCTATTCATGGAACTACAATCTAGGCAGCTAACAACTTGCCTCTAAAAGAGTGGAAACTGATCCATTACATGATTTTTTACTCATTTGAGAGTGAATCTTCTAGAAGAGATAAAAATAAGCCAAAGTTACATGCCAAACATGAATTTACATCATAAAAACTCAAAAATTCCATCCACAAGCAAAACTGGTCCATACTAGGCGAAAATCTGAGCTGGCAGCTGAAAATTCAGGAAAAATTTAAGTGGGTCGCTCTTGAGCCGAGTGGGTCGCGCGTTTTCCAGCCTGAATTTGAGGTACTTCTCGGCATCCAAATTGAGCTCATGATAGCTCGTTGGAAAGCCCTAGATGTTGACTATCCAACCCAAGTGGAATTTCTGAATTTGGAGCTCATTTGACCCTCCAAAACCTCATTCTCCCATAGGTACTTCCTGCTGGTACAAAAGGTGGCAGCAAGGTGGTTTTCATGGTGTTTTTGAGCTCTTTGACCATCCAGATTTTGATGAAATGCTTAGTTGATTTCTGAGGATGCATAAATAACCATGAAAAATCCAAAAATGCTAAAATTTCCTCCAGCAAGTGTCCCAAAAAAAAAGTGAGCGCATGGGTGCGCGACCCGCTTAACTGAAAAACCTGTTTTTGAGACCAAAAATTTCAAAATGACAAAAATTTCTCCGAATTTGCTCAAATTCGGAGTGAAGACCCTCCATCATGTATCTTTCCCAGCCAACGAAGCCTCGGCCAAAATCCGAAGTGGATTAGGCCTTTTCCGCCGTCTTAGTGCTTTGCGCAACCTCCTCTTCATGATCTTCATTCTCGCTTTGCAGACATGCATGCGAGCCCAATAATGGCCTTTCATGTGACGAAGCATGTCCTTGTCTCTATCATTATCCTGTGAATGTACCTGCGCTGATGAAGAAGGCGAGACCCCTTCCACGCCATGTGGAGATAGTACTCGCGTTGCTGATGAAGTCAACGAGACCCCTTCCACCCCGGGTGGAGATAGTACTCGTCGTGATGCTGCAAACAAAGCTTTGTGGCCTCTCTGATATGTTACCACTACTGGCGCACTGCTATGCTCCATCTCAATACATCAACCTCAATGGTTGAGTCACTGTCCTGCTCATATCCTTGCTCATAAACTGAATCCGTCTCTGACATGGCTTTGAACAAGATATTTGCAATATGGATGCTCATATAGGTGCAGTGAAGGCAAAGTCTTAATGTTTGTTCAAAACCCAATAAATTTCACCCATGCACCCAAGTACCACAGGAAAACAAAATCATAATGAGGATGGCTCTGTTTTAATGGCATAAAAACTATCATTGTTTCGATCATAAGTAAGTTTGACAAATGAAAACCAAATGCAGATGTATGGTATAATTTTATAATGATGGTCAAAACTTGTCAAAGGGGCAAAGCATGAGATTGTGTTTATGAACTAGAGAATAGGGACAACACGACAATGACCATAGTGACACAAATAACCATGACAGCGGCAATATTATGGTGATGGCAGCAGTGATATGGTGATGGAGGTTTTATACTAGTCAACATGAAACTGTGCAAAAACATGAAAGGGCATGATAGTAATGATAAAATGATGACTGAGGGCGTGAGCATGATATACACAACGTGCTAGGGCATGAGCATATTTACCATTCAAGAGTTTTCAAACTTTTCATAAAACTGCCCATATACTTTGAAAACCTTTAAGGAATTAATTTGCATGTGAATTTAGGGTTTATACATTCTTCTCCAAACATGGCCTCTTTCCCAACATCAAAAACATCACAACATTGTTAAAAATCTACTGAGCAATGATAAAAACTTGTTTGCAAGTTGTTGGAGTCGACTTGAATCAAAACTGGGCGCAAAACACAGTTTTCTGGGCTTTGTTGTTTAAGTGGGTCGCATCTCCCTCAAGTGGGTCGCATGCCACAAGTGGGTTGCATGCGTTCAAATTTACACTGGCCAAAACGCACAAGTGGGTCGCATCTGCCAAGTGGGTCGCATCCCCCTCAAGTGGGTCGCATGCCTCTTGCCACATAGTGCATTTTGCAGGAAGCTTTTGGAGGCCTTCCCGGTGTCCAAATCGGGCGTGTGATAGCTCGTTGGAAAGCTATTGGAGTCTACTTTCCAAAAAAACTGGAATTATGCATTTTGGATTTCATTTACCCTGTCAAAAATCAAATCTTCCAACACTAGTCAAAATGATCAGAATGAGGCTGCCTCAAGGAAGAGTGCTGTTGCAGTCAACGTTTGAAGGTCTTACGCAACTCCAAATTGAGCTCATGATAGCTAATTGGAAAGGTATTTCTGTCTAGTTAACATTTGATTCATCAAACAAGTCATTTGGCCAAACATGCTAGGAGAAAACTTGATTTTCCCAAGGTCACTTCAGAGGTGCATTCAATTCTCCTGAGGCAACGGTATTTTTGACATTTCTTCAAAACCATGATACCTGTGTAAAAAGTGAAAGAGGTTTTTCTTCCTAGGCATGGTTTTAACAAAAACCTCTCTTAGTTTTCCAAAATTCATCTTTTATTTCTCTGAAACAGCTTTTGAGTGAAACTTACCCCGATGTGTGAAACAAGGAATTTTGTCGAAATGAAGCAAAATGAAGGGGATAAGGGGCTTCTAAATTCTTGGGGAAATTTTGGGAAGTAGGGAGGAATGTTAGGAAGCAGGGAAAAGTGGAATCATAGAGATTGAGTGAGGGAAAGGAGTCCAACAGGGCAAAACACAGACCTAGCCTAGAAAATTGCCAAGTTGTGGCAAGAAACTAGGGTTTGTGCAAAAATGAGGAATTTGGGGGATCTCAGTGATGGGAAGTGTTTAATGAGGTATATTAAGGATAGGGGAAGGTGTATGAACATCAGGATACAAGTTTTTCCGATGATTTGACCATCCAAGAGAAATTACCTCCAAAACCCTAGGAGAGGGAAATGGACCTTACCTAGGCACAACTGAAGCATGAACAAGATGTAAAATGACTCAATGGAACCTGAAATGATGATGAAAACCCTCTGAATGATGGTACACTAAGCTGAATGGTGACATGGACTGACATTTGGACAACTTTGGAAAGAGTGAAAACAAACCCTAGACCTAATGCCTAGTGAGCAAATTTTGCTTGAAAACTCTTTGAAATGACAAAATTTGACCTTGACACTTTAAAATCACTTTGTAAGAGCATGTTTTATCACTGAAGGAAGGCTGCAAAGGCTGACTCTAACATTGGCTCCAATGGGGATGGTAGCTCCTTGTAGGTGCCAAGAACGGCAGATCTTTGGTCATGGTTGATTGACTCAGGTGCATCCTTTCACTTCACTCCCCATAGGGAGTGGTTCTGCGAGTATGAGAAATATGATGGTGGTGAAGTCTTCCTAGGGGATGATAGGAAGGCGAGAATCGTCGGACGTGGAAAGGTCAAGCTGAAGCTGCAAGGTGGGAGGATTAGAACACTTCCTGGTGTTCTGCATATTCCTACATTGGCCAGAAATCTGATTTCTGTAAGCAAGATGGATGATGCAAGTGTAAAAACAGTGTTCGAGAAAGATGCCTGCAAGATGGTTCGGGGAGCATTGGTATTAATGCGGGGAGTTCGGACTGGAACTCTGTACAAGCTACAAGGTAGCACTGTTATTGATGGGTGTAACAGTTCTGTGGTTCCTGAAAGTGGGACGGAAAGTCTAGCTGTCTCTGGAGAAAAGACCATGCTATGGCATCAAAGGCTTGGACATATTGGAGAGAAGGGCCTTTGGATACTACATAGAGATGGTATGGTAGAAGGTATGTCTAATTTTTCTCTGGATTTCGATTTCTGTGAACATTGTGTATATGGGAAGCAGAATCGGGTGAGTTTTCCTTCTGGTGCTAAGAGGGCAAACAAGATATTAGAACTTGTGCACAGTGATGTGTTTGGGCTTGTGTCAGTTCCATCACTGGGAAAGTCTGTGTACTATGTTTCATTCATAGATGACTTCTCAAGGAATACATGGATATATTTCTTGAGGAAGAAATCTGAAGTCTTTGACAAATTTAAAGAATTTAAGGCTCTGGTGGAAAACCAGAGAGAGAAGAAGATAAAGGCATTGAGGACAGATAATGGTGGGGAGTTCTGCAAGAAGGAATTTGAAGAGTTCTGTAAGAAGTGTGGTATAGCACGGCAGAAGAATACTCCATACACACCTCAGCAAAATGGAGTTGCGGAAAGAATGAACAGAACACTGATGGAAAAGGCAAGAAGCATGCTCAGTGGTACTGGGTTAGGACAAGAATTCTGGGCAGAGGCAGTGGAGACTGCATGTTACTTAGTTAATAGATCACCTTCATCCGCGTTGGAGGATAAGACTCCACATGAGGTATGGACTGGTAAGAAACCCTCTCTTTCACATCTAAGGGTATTTGGATGTGATGCATATGTACATGTTCCAAAGGAGAAAAGGACCAAGTTGGATAATAAATATGAAAGGTGCATCTTTATTGGGTATAAGGATGGTTTAAAGGGTTACAAGCTTTGGAACCAAGAAACAAGGAAGGTTGTGTACAACCGAGATGTGGTGTTTAGAGAAGTGAAAGATGTTGTTAAACATGAAGTCCTACCAAAGGAACCTGAGAAGATAGAGTTTGAGCTAAAGGAGGATGAATTAGACTCTACAACAGAAGAAGACTCAGAAGATGAAGAGCCACAGACTCCAACTTTGAGAAGATCAGTTCGGGAAAGAAGGCAACCAGAAAGGTATAGTCCATCTGCTTTCTGTTCAGGTTTTGCCTTAACTATAACTGATGATGAACCCAGAACTGTCAGGGAGGCAGTAGATTCGGAGGATGGAAAACTATGGAAGGAGGCCATGGTTGATGAAATGGCATCCTTGCACAAAAATGATGCATGGGATTTGGTGGAGTTGCCGGCTGGAAGGAAGCCCATTGGGAGCAAATGGGTGTTTAAGAAGAAGATGAATGTAGAGGGCAAGGTGGAGAAATACAAAGCTCGGTTGGTAGCAAAAGGTTATTCCCAGGTGCCGGGAATTGATTTTGGTGATATTTTTTCTCCTGTTGCCAAGGTTACTTCTATTAGATTACTTCTATCTGTTGCTGCTGCATTTAATTTTGAGATAGAACAGATGGATATGAAGACAACATTTCTTCACGGGGATCTAGAAGAAGAGATATACATGAAGCAACCTGAAGTCTTTATGGTGAAGGGTAAGAAAGAACTAGTATGTAGGTTGAAGAAGTCTCTGTATGGGTTAAAACAGTCACCAAGGATGTGGTATCGGAAATTTGATACCTATATACGGGGACTTGGCTTCACCAGAAGCAAGGAGGATCACTGTGTTTATTTTAAATTAATTGGTGACCGTGTTATTTATTTGGTCTTGTATGTGGATGATATGTTGTTGATTGGAAATGAAAAAGAAATTATCCAAGATTTGAAGACCCAACTGTTCTCCAAATTCGACATGAAGGATCTTGATGCTGCAAACTATATTTTGGGCATGGAAATTAAGAGAGATCGAGCAAAGAGGAAGCTCTGGTTAAACCAGAGGAAGTATGTCGAGACTATATTGCAGAGGTTCAATATGCAGGATAGTAAATTGGTGAGTGTTCCTATTCCTGTAGGTGCAAAGCTGTCTGCTGAACAGTGTCCCAAGACACAAGAAGAAGTGGAGGATATGTCCCGTGTTCCATATGAAAGTGTAGTGGGTAGCCTGATGTATGCAATGGTCTGTACTA
>JAXQQM020058829.1:0-42335 GCA_034641835.2 Pinus albicaulis | reverse complement strand
TAGAGTTGTAGCAAAGTGATCAGGCCGGCTCGTGATGAGACCTCTTGTCCTTCAAGTTGTTAATAAGGTCATTACCCTGGTGTGGTGGCTGTTGTCGCACAGATTGTTCAGGGCACCGCGACAACGGCTCAGACTGGGGGCTGTCACCTTTATCCCTAATCACTCTCTTTAAGCTGTCTCCTTGCAGGCTAAGGGAGGTAGACCCTATTAGAAAATGAAGGATAAATCCAAGAGACACAACTAAAACATCAAATACTTATAAAATGAACGAGATTCCACAGATCTAGATTAGATATTACGTTTAAGACCAGTGCCTTATGGAGTCAAACAGAATCCCGTTATGCAATTATAAACCAGTAAGTGATGACTAACTGCTGCTTATTAAAACACGATTGATTAATGATATTCAGTGGAAAAACCCCACAACCGTGAATGAAAATGTCAGATATTTGAAAGATTTCCAGATTTATGATGCTTCAATTAATTTCGATCCAGAAAATGTCTCTATAATCAAAACTTTAGATAAAAATTTCAAATGCACATTTGACTATGGAAAATTTTGAATTTTTTTTATATTTTTTGTATTTTAAAATTTTATTATTTTATTATTATTTTTGAATCTAAAATTAAAAAATCTAAATCTATTAGTTAAAATCTAAATTCTAAAGTTAAAACTAAAAAAATAAAAATAAAAATAAAACTAAAACAAACTAAAATTAAACTAAATTAAAACTAAGTTAAGTCTAAAGCTAATCACTAAAAATTAAAACTAGAACTATATCAAATTAAAATCTAACAAATTTAAAACTAAAAAATCGAATTACCACTAAACTAAAATAAAAATAAAAATGGAAACCCCAAATCCTAACGCTAAAGTAAACTAACGCAATCTAATATTTAGAGCTACACCAAACCTAAGCCAGAACTAAAACAAAACCTTTACAAAAATAATGAAATGATAAGAAATTTAACGCGTATACATGTAGTAAGGGTTTTTAAAAAAAAATATGTGTGCGTTTTGATTTTATGCAGCTGCAGGTCGACGTGAAGAGGGCTACGAGGGCTCAGCTGACGCAGAGGAGGAGAGACTAGGGCACGGACAGCAGCGTGAAAGCTCGAGGCTGGATGGCGGCAGAGGAAATCGACGGGCAGAGAGGATATACAAATTTTTTCACGCGTTTTGTTTGTTGTCTGCAGGTGGACGCTGACTGAAGAAATTCGACGGCGTGAGGGATGTAGACGCGTGAAGAAATCGCACCAGAGAAATCGAATGCGGGCTTTGAAAACTTAATGCGTTTGTTGTGTTGCAAACGTTGGACAGAAGGATAGACGTCTTGCAGAGGGTAGAGGGTTTGGAGCAGCGGTTTACAGAGATAGATCTGCTGGATGAGGAGGGAGGACGGCTAGGGTTAAGGGAAATCGATAGCAGTTTAATGCAGAACCCAATACTCATTTAAAATTTTCCTTTCAAATAAAAAATTTCCTCCCTGCAATCTCAGATTTCAGTGTTCTTTAAAAATAATGCCCCGAGATTTGCCACGGTGGGGGTTTACGAGGCCGGATACGGCCTTTGGAGGCTGGATGCACTTCTTAGATCCTAAAAAATTTCCGATTGCTTTGCGACTGCAATAATCATTGAATCCAGAAATACACACCCCGAGAAAATTAAACCCTCACGGATAAATTACAAATTTACAATTAGTTTACAATTTAAAACCCTCATGGTTAGATCTGAAATCCATTTTAGCACAATTTTCAGAGATTAAGATTTTAATGAGAGGCACAAGCCTTCGAAACCCTGCAAAATCACAAATATCGTAAGATAGACCCGGAATTTAACAAATAAAGAGCTTATCAGATTTATGTTTATTGAGAGTCGGCTGGTCCAACCGAAGACTTCCCCAGACGCCCAATCTTAAAAAAAAAATTTCCCTGCACACTTAGATCTGAACTTTAGACTGATAGAGATTTAAGAAAACAACATGAGACCCTTAGAAAAATCAGAATGTTATTTTATAAACCCAGAAAACTGCATAAGATACCTATATGTAGATTAATCCATGTAGGCCATCAACCATAAAATGCAAGACACCAAGTAGCAGAGTTTAGAGAGAATTCACCACATAGATCTGAGAAGGAACATCCAGATTTGTAACCCCAAAGTCTTTAGCTTTATTCCTCAAAAAAAGTTTACAAGAGCTTCTAAGAGCAAGTGCACGATTCTGAGATCGGATGACTCAAGAATAACAAAGACCTCTAGCTTTATAGGACAAGATCTCTAACGGCTAGTTTTGGATGATCCTCGTCAAAATAATCTCAACCGTCCAAAATATTTAATTATCTTTTAATCCGGAACGTTGAAATTAAAATTTTGGGAAAAAAACGAATTTATCATTTAATTCAATTTTAATTAACTTAAAAATATTATTTTTAAGTTAATTACCCCAAAATTTTGACCTTGACTTAACCACCAGGTCCCAAGGGTCCAATATTTCTTAAAATTCTCAATATTCCCTTGGCCTGGGGCTGTCAAAATCATTTTCCAAGGACCAACAGATTTTGCCTTTAAAGATTTAATCCTATTTTAGGACCTTAAATTAATTAAATTTCTGGTTTAGGATTTTATTAATTAATTGACCAGAAAATTTAATTAATTGACTAAGAGGGGATTATAATTATTTTTCCAACCCTCTTTTACATGAGATAATACATTTACATACATGAAGGGGGAATACCCATTCGTATAGACCCTCAAATAAATACCCGGTTCTGCGACTCAAAATATGATCTAGTAGACCAAGTAGCTCAAACTACTTTTACAAGGACTCGATAGAAAACACTAGGACTCACTTAGCATGCTGATGACAACATCCACCCTAGCTTTGGGGTGAGGCTGGAGGGAAAAACTCTGCCGATCACTTTCGTGAATCAGTGAGACAAAAAACCTCCTAGAATGGAAGTCATCAACAACATACTAGGCTTACCTAGGTAGTTACATACATGAACGGTCTTACTTAGATCATTTACATCATAAAATGCAGAATGGGTTTACATCATTTATAACAATGTCAGTTGTCGATCGGCGATGAAATCTGGATGACACGAGCCTTGAACATGATAAGTCCCATTTGAAAAAATGGGGGTGTACTGCTATGGGGTCGTTGACAAAGTGTGGTCAACATCTGGCTCTACTTGGGGACACGTTGCTTCATCGAAGGAATGTGAGAATCCAGAATCTGCATCCAAGCAACACACAAGATTACATAAGTAGCGTCCATCCAAATATCATCTTATAACATTAAGCTCATGAAAAATAGAAGCTCTTCTTTTATTTATTATTCTATTTAACATGAAAAGTAAATCTACTCTAACTGCAAAATGAAATGCTGAAATAACAAGGTGTAAGATTAGAGATACAATATAGAGGATGCCCTGTGGCATCAGATGTGCTCAATATAGTGTATGCTGAGCATTTGCCTGCTTTCAGGCAAGTCTGTAGGCTGCTTTTCAGATGTGCCATGTCCAATCTTTCTAATTGTAGGACTCTGTCTTATCCAAATGTCAAGCTGCTCTCGACTATCAAACGAATCAAACCACTTACTTCTTCTTTTCTGCTTCTTTCTCTTCTTCTGAGTGGGTTGCGATGTTAGCAATGAGACCACTGTAAACTCCTTGTTCTCATCTTGAAAATCCTTGTACAAAACCTCTGATGAACCTGGAATGTGACCAATCTTATTCTGAATATACTCTGTTAAAGGTGACACATAAGCTTGGTCTTTCTCAACATCCTTTGTAGCCATAGTTAACTCTTCCTTAATGGGAAAAGTGACCTCCATGTGATGAGATGGAAACTGCTTCAGCAAACTGGGAGGCCCATCATCTGTTGACAAATCTGACCTGGTTTGGAAATCTTGCATGTGTGATTGTTCCATTTTTTCCAACTTCTTCTGTATGGAACTCATCTCTCTGGCATGCCTTTCTTCAATAGTTGACAAACTGTGTTGAAGAGACATCTGATTAGAATGATTAACTTCCATCATTTTTAACTTGTTTTCCATGACATTTATTTCCTGTGCATGACTTTCTTCTAAGGTATTTATCTGATTCTTAAGATTGATCTGGTTAGCTTCCATGTTTTGAATCATTTTATCATTATCCGCTTTCATGGCCATGAAGAAATTTTGCATACAGTTCATCTCTTTCTCATGATTTGTTTTCATGATCGTCATTTCCTTGATATGTTTTTCTTCTAAGGCCCATAACTTACACTGCATAGAACCAATTTCCCTGGTGTGATCCGCTATTATTTTTTCTTGATTAAGTTCCATATTCCTAATGATTTGAGCCTGGTTGGCCTCCATATTCTTGATTACCTGAGCTTGATTTAGCTGTATGTCTTTAACCATCTGAATCAATTCCCTAACAAGATTCTTATCGTTGTCAACACTGGTTTGACAATTTGTTTTTGTTTCACCACTATCATGGGTTTGTGCTGCCATGGTACAAGTGGATTCATCCTGAGAATTGTCTGGAAAACTCCTGCTGATAGCTGAATCTTCTACAAGATCAATTTTATTATTTTGCATAACACTGGGAACACAAGGCGAGTCATTTTTTATATATTTATCTGTAAAAGAATTGATGATATCTTCTAAACAATACTCTTCAGGGCAATTTCGAAACCAATCGATAACATCACCTTTTAAAGAATAGCCGAAGACACGTATCTTGACATCTTCATGATTATATTGTGAAGGACGACAATATTTATGTATAAAAAGTTTGACCATCCTTAGATGTAATAGAGCAGTGCCTGGATCACCACCTGAGAAAAAAGGCAATTTTGAAGTGGCCTCTTCCGGCATGCCATGAAAGATGTCATCCATGATGAGCTGCTTAAAATTTAAGAAATAGATCCGTGTTCAAGAATAGTCAAAGAGTCCTCAAGAAGTGAACTTCTTAGCAAGAACTCTTGTAAGAAATGAAAGAGTTGGAGTCGCCACTTGAACATGAAACTAATTCTAAAACAGAAGAAATAATCGAGAGATAGCAGATGGATATCAGGGGGGGATTCTTGTCTGGGAATAAAAAGATGAATAAGTGGAGTCGCCACCCAAACAAGAAGCCAACCGAAATGTCCAGGTGCTAAAGATACGATGATGAAATGATTAGTGATATGACGAAAGATAAGACGATGAAAATATGAAGAGATGAAAAGTCGCCAGAAAATGTGATCCCTTGTGACAGGCTAATGAATGGCGAGGAAAGATCAGAAGATTAGAAAATTTCGTTAAGACCAAGGACAGAAAAACTCTATCCCCGGCAACGGCGCCAAAAAATGTTGTCGCACAGATTGTTCAGGGCACCGCGACAACGGCTCAGACTGGGGGCTGTCACCTTTATCCCCAATCACTCTCTTTAAGCTGTCTCCTTGCAGGCTAAGGGAGGTAGACCCTATTAGAAAATGAAGGATAAATCCAGGAGACACAGCTAAAACATCAAATACTTATAAAATGAACGAGATTCCACAGATCTAGATTAGATATTACGTTTAAGACCAGTGCCTTATGGAGTCAAACAGAATCCCGTTATGCAATTATAAACCAGTAAGTGATGACTAACTGCTGCTTATTAAAACACGATTGATTAATGATATTCAGTGGAAAAACCCCACAACCGTGAATGAAAATGTCAGATATTTGAAAGATTTCCAGATTTATGATGCTTCAATTAATTTCGATCCAAAAAATGTCTCTATAATCAAAACTTTAGATAAAAATTTCAAATGCACATTTGACTATGGAAAATTTTGAAATTTTTTTATATTTTTTGTATTTTAAAATTTTATTATTTTATTATTATTTTTGAATCTAAAATTAAAAAATCTAAATCTATTAGTTAAAATCTAAATTCTAAAGTTAAAACTAAAAAAATAAAAATAAAAATAAAACTAAAACAAACTAAAATTAAACTAAATTAAAACTAAGTTAAGTCTAAAGCTAATCACTAAAAATTAAAACTAGAACTATATCAAATTAAAATCTAACAAATTTAAAACTAAAAAATCGAATTACCACTAAACTAAAATAAAAATAAAAATGGAAACCCCAAATCCTAACGCTAAAGTAAACTAACGCAATCTAATATTTAGAGCTACACTAAACCTAAGCCAGAACTAAAACAAAACCTTTACAAAAATAATGAAATGATAAGAAATTTAACACGTATACATGTAGTAAGGGTTTTTCAAAAAAAATATGTGTGCGTTTTGATTTTATGCAGCTGCAGGTCGACGTGAAGAGGGCTACGAGGGCTCGGCCGGCGCGAGAGGGAGGAGAGACTAGGGCACGGACAGCAGCGTGAAAGCTCGAGGCTGGATGGCGGCAGAGGAAATCGACGGGCAGAGAGGATATACGAATTTTTTCACGCGTTTTGTTTGTTGTCTGCAGGTGGACGCTGACTGAAGAAATTCGACGGCGTGAGGGATGTAGACGCGTGAAGAAATCGCACCAGAGAAATCGAATGCGGGCTTTGAAAACTTAATGCGTTTGTTGTGTTGCAAACGTTGGACAGAAGGATAGACGTCTTGCAGAGGGTAGAGGGTTTGGAGCAGCGGTTTGCAGAGATAGATCTGCTGGATGAGGAGGGAGGACGGCTAGGGTTAAGGGAAATCGATAGCAGTTTAATGCAGAACCCAATACTCATTTAAAATTTTCCTTTCAAATAAAAAATTTCCTCCCTGCAATCTCAGATTTCAGTGTTCTTTAAAAATAATGCCCAGATTTGCCCACAGTGGGGTTTCTGAGGCCAGATCTGGCCTTTGGAGGCTGGATCTGCCTTAGATCCTAAAAAATTTCCGATTTAACCTGCAGCCTGCAATAATCATTCAGATCCGAAATACACACCCAGAGAAAATTAAACCCTCACAGATAAATTACAAATTTACACTAATTTACAAATTTAAAAAACCCTCATGGTTAGATCTGAAATCCATTTAGCACAATTTTCAGAAGTTTAAAAATTTTAATGAGAGGCACAAGCCTTCGAAACCCTGCAAAATCACAAATATCGTAAGATAGACCCGAAATTTAACAAATAAAGAGCTTATCAGATTTATGATTATTGAGAGTCGGCTGGTCCAACCGAAGACTTCCCCAGACGCCCAATCTTAAAAAAAATTTCCCTGCACACTTAGATCTGAACTTTAGACTGATAGAGATTTAAGAAAACAACATGAGACCCTTAGAAAAATCAGAATGTTATTTTATAAACCCAGAAAACTGCATAAGATACCTATATGCAGATTAATCCATGAAGGCCATCACCCATAAAATGCAAGAAACCAAGTAGCAGAGTTTAGAGAGAATTCACCACATAGATCTGAGAAGGAACATCCAGATTTGTAACCCCAAAGTCTTTAGCTTTATTCCTCAAAAAAAAGTTTACAAGAGCTTCTAAGAGCAAGTACACGATTCTGAGATCGGATCCCTCCAAGAATGACAAAGACCTCTAAATTTATAGGACTAGATCTCTAACGGCTAGTTTGGATGATCCTCGTCAAAATAATCTCAACCGTCCAAAAGATTTAATTATCTTTTAATCCGGAGCGTTGAAATTAAAATTTTGGGGAAAAAACGAATTTATCATTTAATTCAATTTTAATTAACTTAAAAATATTATTTTTTAAGTTAATTACCCCAAAATTTTGACCTTGACTTAACCACCAGGGCCCAAGGGTCCAATATTTCTTAAAATTCTCAATATTCCCTTGGCCTGGGGCTATCAAAATCATTTTCCAAGGACCAACAAATTTTGCCTTTAAAGATTTAATCCTAATTTAGGACCCTAAATTAATTAAATTTCTGGTTTAAGATTTTATTAATTAATTGACCAGAAAATTTAATTAATTGACTAAGAGGGGATTATAATTATTTTTCCAACCCTCTTTTACATGAGATAATACTTTTACATACATGAAGGGGGAGAAAACCCATTTGTATAGACCCTCAAACAAATACCCAGTTCTGCGACTCAACATATGATCTAGTAGACCAAGTAGTTCAAACTACTTTTACAAGGACTCGATAAAAAACACTAGGACTCACTTAGCATGCTGATGACAAGTTCCACCCTAGCTTTGGGGTGAGGCTGGAGGGAAAACTCTGCCGATCACTTTCGTGAATCAATGAGACAAAAAACCTCCTAGAATGGAAGTCATCAACAACATGCTAGGCTTACCTAGGTTGTTACATACATGGACGGTCTTACTTAGATCATTTACATCATAAAATGCAGAATGGGTTTACATCATTTATAACAATGTCAGTTGTCGATCGGCGATGAAATCTGGATGACACGAGCCTTGAACATGATAAGTCCCATTTGAAAAAATGGGGGTGTACTGCTATGGGGTCGTTGACAAAGTGTGGTCAACAGTGGCCATAGTGGGCATGTCACTTGCTACACCCAGAGTTGTGACAAAGTGATCAGGCTGGCTCGTGATGAGACCTCCTATCTTTCAAGTTGTTAAGAAGGTCATTACCCTGGTGTGGTGGCCATAGTGGGAATGTCACTTGCTACATTCTTATGAACGTGGTAGGCTGGCTCGTGATGAGACCCCCTATCCTCTCTTAAAATATGCATGTAAGTGTAGTAATTCCTTTTGAATTGTAACATCTTGATCTATAAGGAGGTCACTGTGCTGGTGTGGTAGCCAGATAGTCACAATGCCATTCACTAGAATTGTAACAGAGTGATCAGGCGGGCTCGTAATGAGACCTCCTGTCCTTCTAATAGATGAGAAGGTCATTACCCTGGTGTGGTAGCCATTGTGGGCATGTCACTTGTTAAATCCCTATGATCATGGTAGGTTGGCTCATAATGATACCCCCTATCCTCTTAAAGATTTGCATGAACACATAATGATTGCTTTTTATACATATAGGGAGGCTCATTAACTCCTTAAGAGTGAGGGATGGTGAAAGAAGCGAAAAAAATGCCAATACCATTAATACCCCTTGTTCCATTTCTTCATGCTGTAGGGACATATTACTCGAATAGTGCAAAAAGATATATCATGATAAGGTCCTGTATTGTATGATATCATATTTGAACTGTGGGTGACTTAGCCTTTCATTTCATGTGTGCATAATGTCAGCTTCCTGTTTAAGAATTATAGTGCCAAAGGGCCATCATATTTGTAATTTTACCATTTTCCCTCTCTCTTCCAACTGCCATTCCCTACTCAAAGTTACTTAATTACAAAAAGAATGGCTATTTAAGTTGGTCAGACAACAGCTGTTCTGATATTGAGCAGCAGCTATTCAAAGATTGCTCAGCATAATTAAAAACGCTCAAAAACGACTGTTCAATTCGAATGAATAGCAGCCGTTCAAAGATCGAACATCAGCTGTTCCCGAATTGAATAGAAAAAATAAAAACACAACAATGAACAACTGTTCAATTCGATCGAACAACAACCGTCTAAGAAGTGAACAACAACTGTTCAAGAATTGAATAGAAAAATTAAAAACATGAAACAACTGTTCAATTGTGGTTGAATCGGTAGCCGTTCAAAGACTGAACAACAATTGTCCATGAATTGAATAGCAAAAATAAAAACATCGAAAATGGCTATTTAATTCGACTGAGCAGTAGTCGTTCAGAGATTGAACAGAAACTGTCCACGAATTGAACAACAAAAATGAAAACACAGTAAATGGATGTTCAATTTGGTTGAACCGCGGCCGTTCAAATATTGAAAAACATATGTTCTCGAATTTAACAACAAAAATGAAAACACCAACGAACAACTGTTCAGATCGACTGAACAACAACCGTTCAAATATTGAGCAACAGCTATTCACAACTTGAACACCAAAGTAAAAAAAATGTAAAAATGACTGTTCAATTTTGGTTGAATTAGCAGTCGTTCAAAGACTGAACAACAGCTGTTCACGAATTGAACAACAAAAATAAAAACACCGCAAATGGATGTTCAATTGAGTGGCAACCGTTTAGAGATTGAACAACAACTGTCTGTGAATTGAATAGCAAAAAATAAAAACACAGCCAATGGCTGTTCAATTCGACTGAACAACAACCATTCAAATATTGAACAACAACTATCCGTGAATCGAACAAAAACAAAACACAACAAATAGATGGATGTTTAATTGAACAACAATCGTTCAAAGATAAAACATTAGCTGTTATCGAATTGAACAACAATAAAAACACAATCTTACAAGGAAAATAAATTGCAAATGTGAAGAATGTACAACAAGACAAAAAAATTATATACATTATTTACAAGTGATGTTGGCAAACCTCTCATGTACTTGAGTTTGTGGGGTTATCACCCCCTTGCACCACAACTTGGATGGTGGGATCGTTTCATACCTGTTGACAGAAATATTATTTCATGAGAGGTTTGCGATAGAGGCATACTCAGTGTTCGTTAACTCGAAATGTTGAACCAGACCCATCTATGGTGGTTAAGGTGAGGGTACCATTTCTATGTACTTCCTAAATCTCATATGGAACGATCCACCTTGTTTGTAGTTTTCCTGGAAAGTCTTGGAATATGGAGTCATAGAGAAGTGCCCAATCTCCTTTTTGAAATGCCTTCTTCTTTATTAGGTTGTCGTGCCAGTTGGCTCGCTGTTGTTGAATTATCATTGTGCATTGCAGGGCAAGCAGTCAAATTTCGTCTAGTTCATTTATTTGCTGGAGTCCCTTAGCTTGAGCTTCTCTTAAGTCCAATCCCACTTCCTGGGCTGTTCTCAGAGTTTTACTTTCGAACTCAATAGGGAAGATATGTTCTCTCCAAAATACTAGCTGATATGGTGAATATCCAGTGGTATTTCTTCAGGTTGTTCGATAAGCCCGTAAGGCTTTTGGTAGTCTAGTGGTCCAGTCTCGATAGTGTGCTACTACTGTCTTGGTAAGGATTGCCTCCAAGACTTTGTTGGTGCTTTCGACTTGCCCATTGGCCTGCGGGTGGTAAGGAGACATAACTATGTGGATGATATGGTGATTTCTTAAAGTAGATGTGATCTTATTTCCTGTGAATTATGCCCCCCATTGGTTATCACTTCCCTTGGCAAGATGTCTTGCAAAAATAGTTCAAAGAGAAACTTAATTACTGATTCTTCCGTGGCTCTTAACAAGGCCACTGCTTCTACCCATTTGGTGACATAATCCGTGGCAACTAATATGTGGGCTTTCTGTTTCGATGGTGGGTTGAATGGCCCAACGAAGTCCAATGCCCACCGTTCAAATGGTTCCACCACCAATTGTGGTTGTAGCGGCATTTCATCAGCTTGGCCTGGGCGGCCTATTCTTTGGCAGCTATCGTGGGCCTGGACATACTTCTTTGCGTCTTTGAAAATCGTAGGCCAATAATAGCCTAATTGCAACACTTTATGCCCTGTCCATCATTCTGAAAAATGGCCACCACAGGGTTCATCGTGACAGGCTCGTAAGATGTCATAGATTTTGTCTTCCCTTATGCATCTGTGTATGTGCATATTGGCCCCTGTATGGAATAGGTATCCTCCAATCCAAGAGAATCTTGCGATGCGCTGTACAATCAATTTTCGTTCTCTCGCCGTTAAATGTCTGGGTAGCTTCCCCATTGCCATATAATTTTCCACATCTGCATACCGTGGCGTTTTGACCGCTACAAAAAACAGGTGTTCGTCAGGAAATTGACCGTCAACTGTTAGCGTGTCGTCTGTCTTGGGGAATCTGGACAGGAAGTCTGCGACCAAGTTTTCCTTCCCTAGATGGTCTTTGATCGTTATATCGAATTCTTGCAACAAAAGTAGCCAACGAGTTATTCTTCCATTTGTGATTGGTTTATTAACTAAATATCTAATAGCAGAGTGGTCAGTATACATGAACACTTGATATCTGGTTATATAGTGCCTGAATTTATTGATAGCATAAATGACATCCAGGAATTATTTTTCGGTCATTGTATAATTTAATTCGGTAGGAGTAAGGTTTTTGATGATATAATAAATAGCATAAGGCTTTCGGCCTTCTTCTTGGCCAAGGACTGCTCCTATTGTTGTATCATATGCATCAGAAGAGATGTGAAAGGGCAGTTTCCAGTTAGGATCTTGCAGGATTGGTGCTATTGAGACTAGCCTCTTCAAGTCTGTAAAAGCGGTGTCACATTTTTTAGTCCAATGGAATCCAACATTCCCAGTCAATGCATACAGAGGTGCAACTATCTGTGACAAATTTTTTATAAATCTGCGATAATATCCTGCATATCCCGGAAAATTGCGCACCTCTATTTGTGTACAAGGTGTGGCCAACAGAAGGATTACCTCTATTTTAGCCGGAGATACCTGTATTCCAGCTGCTGAAATGTAGTGACCTAGGATTACCCCCTTAGTCATCATCATGTGGCATTTTTTCGTTGCTTAGACATAGTCTAGTAGCAATACATCGTTCTAACACTTTTTCTAGCGTTTCTAGAGCTTAATCAAAGTCTTCCCCATAGGGTGTAAAATAATCCATATAGATTTCAAGTCCTTCATTTATTAAGTCAGAAAAAATGCTAATTATGGCTCTCTGAAATGTTGCTGGGGCATTACATAATCCAAACGGTAAAAATCTGTAAGAAAAAGTGCCCCATGGGCAGGTAAAGGTTGTCTTATCTCGGTCTTCGGGAGCTATTTGGATTTGATTGTATCCGTTGAATCTGTCAAGAAAGGAGAAGAACTGTTTCCCAACCAATGTATCAAAGGACTTGGTCAATGAAGGGGAGGGGGAAATGGTATTTTTGTGTTGCCTTATTTAATTCTCTATATCTATGCAAATTCTCCACTTCCCATTCCTTTTAGGGACAACTACCAGAGGGGAGACCCATTTGCTGTTTGAAATAGGATAAATGAAATTTACATCTAACAGTTTTTGCAGCTCCTCTTTTAAAATCTCTTTTAAGTGTGGGTTTAATCTTCGTTGGGGTTGTCTAATGGGGTGTGTTCCCCTATCAGTATAGATGTGGTGCGTGCATAGTTGTGGGTACAAACCCTTCATGTCTTAGTAGTCCCACGCAAATGCACCTTGGTGCTTCGAGAGGACTTTTATGAGTTTCTATTTTTGGTTGTCATCCAAGCTGCCATTAATATTCAATACCTTTCCTGGCTCGATCTCAATAGGTATGCTATTACGAACAATGGTTGTGGAGATATGTTGAGTCTCGAAGTCTGTCACAGGATCCTATTGATCTTCATGTTCGAGGACTGTTTTCAACATTTGGCATTTCATATTTTGAGGCGTGGGTGACTGATTCATAAAATTATTAATTACATCATCTTCAGTTTGATCCATGAATTCAAGAGCTTCTACTAGTGTCAGAGGTGGACGGATGTTTTGCTCCCAATATGTATTTGGATGTTTGTGAATTTTTACCATGGGTAGGCTTGGTTTGGCAGGCGGATAAATAATGATATTTTTTGTAGAATATCCTCTAGTGATAGTCATGGTACTTGCTCGACAACCTATGTAAGAATCTGCTGTGGCCACCCAAGGCCACCCAAGAATCAATGGGTGCCCTTCCATCCTGGTTTTTGGATTAATGACTAGAAAATCAACTGGGTATTCCCATGATTCCACAGAGACCATGATGTCTTTCACTATACCTTCCGGTCTGATAACATATCTGTTAACTAGTTCCAGAAGTGTGGCCGTAGATTCTAAAGCTGATATGCCCAGTTTTTCACAAGCTCCTGTAGTTAGGATGTTAATGGTTGCCCCCAGGTCAACCAATGTGTTTGGAAATGAGTGACCAGAGATTTTCACGGTTACAATGGAGTTTCCTAGGTCTTCATATTTTACAGGTGATTCCCTACCTAACAACAAGTCAGATAGTGTTCCTACCACATGAACGGTGGGTGCAACCTTTGTTTTCTTGATTTTTTTTTTCCACATAATTCCTTGATTGTCTTTACATAGATGGGAATGTCTTGGATGGCCTAGAGAAGAGGAATTTTGATACAAAGGTTTCTTAATTCCCCCAGGATGTCAAAATCTGGAGTGATTATCGGCCTGAGCAGATTTAATATTTCAGGAAATGGAGGCAGAGTCACCCTAAGTTCTTCAGGTCTTTTTTGATCAATTGTTTCCTTATCTTTACCTATTTCTGTTATATTCGTTAAGCTAGGCTTTGTTGATGTTTCAACTTGGGACTGAGGTGGAGTTGTGGCCTCTATAGGTAATATGGTACGTCCTGATCTTAACCTCAAGTCGTTGCACTATTTTTGTTCGGCACTAGGTTTTGGATTTTCTATGATTTGAATTAGTTGAACCGGTCTGTTATTGGGATTAGGATTGGGTTGGGTTGGCAATTGAGGGAATATGCAGGCTGTTGGTTATGTTGAACTGGGTAGGGAGCTGGCAACATAGGTTGATTTTGGGTCCCTGCTCCTATCAGCAAATTGGCCATTCCCATGGGTCGTTGCCAATTCCAATTGGTGTTTTGGGTAGGGGGGTTTGGCCATTGGATTTGATACAGGACATTCTGCCAATAAGGGGGAGAGAAAGGAAAGTTATGCCAATTACTTCTTGATGGAGGTTGCGTAGGCCAAGGTCGCATAAGAAACACTTGGTTTGGCCAAGTTGGGAAGGGGTTTTGAGTCTACCAAGTTGTTGCAGGGTTTTGCTGGCTAAACTGCGACGACAGAAAGTATTGAGGTAGGTATTGTGGTATGCTAGGTCATGCTTGCCATTTTCGACGCCGATTCATTAAATAGACTGGCTCTGTTTCTTCTTCTGCTTCCTTGTATATGGCTTTCAGCCTAGGAAGTGAAGGACACTAGTCCGTGGTATGATCCTTGGTGCAGATAGCACAAGCCTGAACCATGTATAAAGGACATTCTCTCTGGCTATGCTTCATCTGAAATCTTGGGAAAAAGATGGCCAAGTTTTGTTCTGATATATCTTGTTTCTATTTGGCTTGTAAAACATCAAGTTGTGTTGTCAAAGTACCCAGGATGTCAGTTTTGAAATTTTCTAACATATTTCCAAATGCTGCTCTAGTTACATTGCCATTGGTCTGCTTAAGATCTTTCTTCATAGAATCACGCCCAATAGGTCTATTGCGTGAGCTACCCCGGGAGCATCTAATACATAAGGAAATAATCTCGTCATATTATTCCTGGTAAATATCTCCCTTCCCCATTATGTTAAGCATTTCAACCCATTCTTCCTTCATCCCTTTAAGCATCGTGGCTTTTAAAATGTCCTTGGATAGCGTGGTATATGGGGATATTTGTAAATGTTATTGAAATCTTTCTATGTATTCCTCTAATGTTTCATTGTATTTTTTGGACATGTTGAAGATTTAATCTTTTAGATATCGGGTTCGATAATAGTCTTGGTATTTGGTAATAAAATTTTATTCATTTGGTCCCAGTTGTTTATAGTTCCCCCTTCTAATCCCATGAACCAACAGAGTGCAGTTCCTTTTAAGGTAGAGGGAAATAGTTTTAGTTTCTGGGGATCGGTGGTGTAGTCATATCCTCTACACAAGACATCAAATTCAAATAGGAATGCATCAGGATCTTCTGTGGTTAATCCATGAAAGGTGGGGATGTTGTGCAAGGGAATGGCTTTCTTAGGGGCATTGGCAGCATGATCAACAATAGGGTATTCTAATGTTGATGTCTGCCTCTGATTCTGATTTTGATTATTTTCCATCTAATCAAAGAGGTGACAGAAATCTTCAGGAACTTCTTGATCTGGAGGAGTGATTATAATAGGCTTGGGAGGTGAATGCAGTGGGGGTTTTACAGCACTTCCCTGATCTGGGATCCTAAGTACTTCTGTTTCGATCACTTCTTTAGGGGACTTAGGTTCTGATATTTCTATGTGAATTCCTCCACTAGTTTCTCCCCCTCCTTCTTGTAGGTTGCAAGAGCCTCCCTCTTTTGAAGGGTCAGTGCCTATATGAACGGTAGTCTGCAGGCTTTGCTAAGACCCATCTGTCTCGTAGTGAATCTCGGCGTAGGCTAAAGATGGTGAGGCTGATTTCTGAGGGAGTGTATTAGGACTTTGAATGGAAACAGTTCTGGGTCCTATAGATGCCTGAGATTCAACTTTCTTAATGATTTCGTCTATATATGTTGTTATTCCAAGGATCACCGATCCTTTGGATCGTAAGGATGGTTGCAAATGATTTCGGATTGTTTCTATATTTTTCTTCGTAGACATAAAACAAGAGCACCTATCCTACGGTTCTTTGCATGACTTGTTGGTAAGTGGGCTAGAGGGCAAGCATGTTGCTTGCCGGTACACAGGTTATTACCTCTTGTTTTCAATACCTAATTCTTCACAGCGATGGAGAAAGATGAATAAAGGAGATGACTCTTAACACTCTCCCTGGCAATGGAGCCAAAATTTTGGTGCACAAAGAGGGGCTTTTTATTGACAACTCTAGCGCTTTATCATTTAATTATCAACCCGGGGTAAGTCTTCTTATTTCAAGAGTGTTGGCACAATATATGTGAGTCAAGTCGTCTAATAGTTTTTCCTTGTCACTTATGAGGAAGACTTTGCTAAATTCCTAAGTTGGCTTATCCTACGAGGGGTGGCTTGGATTTGTTTTTAACCTAAGATTGAGCAGTAAGATTATGAAACTATCTAATTGAATTAAACATCAGTCTAACTGAACCAAACAACAATCTAGAGAAATCAAGCAGCAGTTGAATTGAATTAAGCAACGATCTAAATAAATTGAACATCAATGGAATTGAATGGAACAATAGTCTAACTAAGCTGAACAGTAATGGATTTGAATTGAATCAGAAGTCTAGCTAACTGAGCAGTAATGGAACAACAATATAACTAGCTGAGCAGTAATGGAACAACAGTGTAACTAACTGAGCAATAATGGAACATCAGTATAACTTAAGCGAATTAAATAAATCGTACAACAATTATTTACGTAATTTTGCAATGGAATTCTCTGTATGACTTAATTAATCGACATTGATCGAAGGTTGAAAACTTCGTTATGCTAAAAGAAGAATGAAATTCATAAAGACAGATAACATTGAAATCAACTTATTCTATGATCTGTAACTCAAATGCAATGGTATTAAAAGAATTGGAACTATCTACTGATAATGAAATATTTCCGTAAGTCGGAAAATACGATTGCGATTGTCCTAATTCAAGAACGCGATTTCTAACAATCCCGAAGAAAGAGAACTGTAACTTTATTGAATGGGAATATAATTTACAACTGCATTAGATACTTAAGCATTGGTTCTACAACTACACAGAGTATGAAAACTTGCATGGAACTTCCAGAGGTTGGGCCCAAACCACCAGAAGCCCTAGCGTAGTAAAAAATTAAAAAGATTATTGTTTAAAGATCTATATTACATCCAGTGATGTTACAAAAATACAATTAGAGAGACTATTTCTGATGTGTCGATTACATAATGAATTTCCTATCCTTTCTCCGACTTCGCTTCTCGTCCATCCTTCGCCCTTTTAAAGGCGATTTCAAAAATGTCAAAGTATTTCCCAAATGATAGCCCACTGTGCGTGGTTGTCATTTGAGTTCTTGGATTCGAATACATCTGTCTGCCTTCTGCCGGCCGCTGGGAGTTACCAAGATTTCATATGTTTGCATCTGTTGGTTGGCTTCCGTTTCCTATTGGTCTAGCCACTCTGCCTTCCTGCGTGTGGAGATAAGAGAAGTCATTTTTCTGTTACAAAAAAATATTTTTCATCATTAGTATAATTGTTCTCGTTTTCATAATCTTTTATTCTCTTTATTGTTAATATGAAGAGGAATTCCCCTGAAATTATAACATAATTTGAAGTACTTACAGGGTGAGAACATACCTTAATTTGGGTTCAACTGACTGATGATTAGTTATACACGTGTCATTAGTTTTATAACGATTTCTCTATTTTTAGAAAGTAGATGGAAGGTTCAAGTGAAAAGCTAGATATTGTAGTTAAGTCTATATATTGTGATGTAAAAGAAAAAGATAAGGGCGTGGGGGGAAATTGTAAGGAAAAAAAAATCTTATTCTGGAAAATGGTTCACTGAGTTTCAAGTGACTATTTGTAAAGTAATACAAGACTAGCTATTTCAGGATTCATGTGGTTTCTGAAATGGTGAAGTTTTCTCCTGTTTATATGTGTTTTTCCATTGTCTTCCTTGCTCAGTATTTCTGAATTCTTATTGCAAAGAAGGAAATGAATAATAGGATTTGTTATGTAGAGCACCCTACTATGGCTGTGTTTACAATAGTCTATGTTTTCTTCTAATGCAAAATCGAGGAATTCTTAATTTCTTATCGGTTTCTGCTGAACTTTAAATTCTAGTCTAATTGAATAATTCTTAATTGCTCCTCAGTTTCTACTGAATTCCACTCTTCTTTTATCTTTCAAATCCATTTAATCCTCAAATATCCAAAGTAGTACACATATCTTTCCATGTTTCACTCATGCTTGATACTCTTGCAAATTGATCACCCCAGCCCTTTGACTCCATTGCCCAATGGCCTTTTTCCCTTGCTTTCCCCACCAAAACAAATTCAAAATAAAAAATCTCAACCCTTTAACTAGCCTAAAATTCCAAATCAACAATGCTATATGTAACAGAGAGACCCCTCTCTGGGTATAGGAGGGATATATCCTAGGCCTAAAGCAGTTTTGATGTTGCCTCCGGGATTCTGTCTTCAGCTTCGGAATTACAGAGCGCTAAGAGGAGAAGGCGGAAAAACTCCCATAAGAGACAAGTATTTGAACAGACCTGGCCCAATGTTCTCATAAGGAGTAGCAGCCTTCCCAACATACATAATGTTACCTGCTGAAGACTCAGAGGGGAAGAAAGAAAACCGATCGATAGTCACTATCTTCCCTTGATGAGGGAAATAGAGGAGGTGAAAGAGGGTGGAGACTACACAAATGATAGAGTTTGTCCAAATATGTCCAAGAATGAGATTATAGTTCAATTTGGTGTCTAACACCTCTACTTCCATGGTTATCATTTCCCCCTCCAACAGGATGGGAAATGCCTTGAGAATATCGTACGACCGAGAACCTCGACCATCGAAATCTTCCAAGGTATTCGGGGACTGACTCAATGGTGGATAGCCAATGGGGGCATGGGTATATCATCGTTGTCATTGACTATTTCACTAAATGGGCCGAGGCGATGGCTACATACGATAATGAAGGTCTCACTACGGCACAATTCTTATTCTATCATGTCATAGCTCGGTTTGGTGTCCCGAAAGTGATTATCACTGATCATGGAACTCATTTTCGTAATCATATGATGATAGAACTATCTGCTCAATTTGGGTTACGTCATGATAACTCCACCCCTTACTATCCATAGGCCAATGGCCAGGTTGAATCTGTCAACAAAGTTTTGGTGACTATGCTTCAACGTACCATTGGGAAGCACAAACAAGACTAGAACCTCATGCTTTTCTCATCTTTGTGGGAATACTAGAACTTCGCTAAGACTGCCAATAGATTCACACCATTCCAATTGGTATACAGTCTAGAGGCCACACTCTCAGTCGAGTGTGAGATTCCTTCCCTGAAGCTGTCTATCGAACTCCTTCCTGGTACTTCGCCAGAAGAGGAACGTCTGTTGTACCTCTAGCATATTGATGAGACCAGAAGGCTTGTTTCTTTAGTTCGTGAAGTGCAGAAACGAAGAGTTAACGTTCAATATGATAAATCTATCACCCCTCACATTTTCTCTGAAGGTGACTTGGTCCTGCTTTATGACCTTGCCTATGATAAGTTGGGAGTAGCAAAGCTCGAGCCAATGTGGCATGGGCCCTATATCATTCAACATGTTTTCGAGCATGGAGCCTATGCACTAGCTGATTATGAAGGAAATCCTTTGGCTGAGCCCTAAAAAAAGCTCTACCAGAAAAAATATTACGCTTAATCTTAAGGTTGATAATTTGTACATTAGTGTGTTATTCATTAGTGTGCTTTGAGTTGATTTTTGGTGTGATTTTTTGCCTTGCAGACATGTTTCCTCTGTTCACCTTGTGTTCCACCTGGTTCACTGATGTCTTTGGATCACTATGTTGGTTTTGCTGATGGCGTTTTCCATAGCACATAGAACCTGTATTCCGAAACATGGGCACTCTTTGCTCTTGATGGTGAGTTGATTAATTTACAAGGCATTTGTTTGGGTTGAACAACTAACAATATTGCCAAGTATAGTGCAATGATAGAAATATTATCAGATTCCATTGATCTTGGGATTAGAGATTTGGTTGTTAAGTTGGACTCATAGCTCGTTGTGTTACAATTTAATGGTTGTTATTCTGTGCGCAATCCTAAAATTTTGCATATGTATTTACGTGTTAGATTATTGGAAATGAATTTTAATTTTATCAAATATCAACATATTCCAAGGCATTTAAATACATTAACAGATTCATCAGAAAACCATGTATTAGATAAAAATTTGCGCAATATGTAAACCAAGACATCATTATGATACACAAGTAGCCATAAGAACATATCTCTCTCTCTCTCTCTCTCTCTCTATATATATATATATATATATATATATATATATATATATATATATATATATATATATATATATATATATATATATCGGTTAGTAAGTATGTTACATCAAAAAGCTAAAAAAAAAAGTGTTGTTTTACAAAAATGGCTGTTTGAGCCTACGTCAGTACGAAATGTATAAATAGGACTGCTATCCACCCACATGGTGCTCATGGTAGCAGGTTACTACTCAAATTACTCACCAGAGTAATTGACGCAGTCTGCCCGAAAATCCGACAATATGTCTCTGAAAGCGCAGTGGAATCTCATCGAATGTAGGATACTTTGGAATGACTCTTATGAGGCCAACCAGGTTCCGCTCCAGCGCGGATAATGTGTTTTCTCCCTCCTCATAAGGAGCATCCTTTGTTGTACGGGCTACCCTCCGTGTAATCGCTGACATGCCAGGAGGTCTCCGAGGACCCATATTTGTAAAAATTAATACGTTTACGTCTCAAAACACATATCAAAAAACATTTAAAAGGTAAAAAAATGTTTAAAAAATAATTTTTACCTGCATCGGTCCAATGTGTGCCTGGTGGGATCAAAATATTTGGATCTCCTCTGAAGTCGATACCGGCATATGCGTATGTCCTCAACTACGATAAGTTGATTCCGCAACCAATTGAAGAAGGCTGTGGGGAAATGCATCTACCGGCCCCCTCCCTATTGGGGCATTATATTGCACCATCGCATCAGCCTCGGGTCCCTCGGGGTTGGATCATGGATCTTTGGCCACTGATACTAAAATAGGGGCACTCTCTCCAGAAAGTAGGTCACTAGAATTAACCCATACCCAAAAATGTTTTAGTCTCCCTATTTTTCACTTGGTTAGCTAGCTCTTCATATTAGCCAACAACCCCTCACACCAATTGAACATCGTTGGGGCTAAGTAGTCCATCGCATACTGGAACTAAGATTTCATTGCCTCATGAAACGCCTTGGCTCCTACCACTCTGGTGATACAATGCAGTATCGTGGGCAGGGGAAGTAGTCTGATGGAATATATGTCTACCTTCCCACTCTCTGTCTTATGTGCCTCAGGACAATATCTTTGGATGAGCATGCTCGTTCTCTCACCCCTCGTGTGAGATTCAGAGAGTTGGATCCTCTCCCCTTGCCTGGATAGTTCGGTGATAACATAGATGTCCATCACATATAGTTCTAACTCTTGGTCCCCAATGATGAACAACTATCGGTCCACATCCCAAATACAAATTAGATACTGGATTAGCTCTAGTTGAGCTCTTAGATTGGATTTTTTGAAGAATTTCAATAATCCACAATTGCGCAAAGCATTGACGCAATATTGGTCCTGCAAGGCTTGGTAGTCTTCACCTCATGACCTCTTTCTTTCCATTCGACTGACATCTTCACTAAAATCACCTGCAAAACATGTTCAATTGGTTTTTTAGGACCATTCATGGAAGAATTTTTAGAAAATAATAGTGGAGTTGGGAGATTTTCTCATTTTAAAATATTTCCCATGGCTAGTGCGTCTGTACGAAATAATTCGACACTAGTGCCACGCTACCCTATCGGGCTAAACGTGACCAACGCGACCCAAATAGCTCGAAATTGCACTGGTCATAGGTGATTTTAAATTTTTAAATCCATCCCTTAAACTACCTTATTATAAAAACCAAATGCCAAATGAATAGAATTAAATTGAAAAGGAGGTTCAGAGCTCTTACCTGGCGCCGACGTATTGAGGAATGGTGTCCCGGATCGGGCACACCACTGATTTGAAATTCGGAGGGGAAATGGACAAAATTATCTTCTCAAAATGGAAAGGTGAAAATGATTTTTTTTTTGGTCTATTTATAAATTTTTGAAAAAATTTCGCCAATATTTTATTATTTTTCCTTGATATCTGTGATGTTTGCTTTTTATGTGCAGTATAGGACTTTCACACTACTGATGATTTTTTCTAATGCATAAGAGTTGGATTTTATTTATTTTTGGGATCGTTAAATTTTTACGAAAAAGGAACCCCCCCGAAGCCAACTTTCAACTCTTTTTTGACTCTCGAAAAATGAAAAGATTGCCGAGTACTTGTCATTTCGGACTCGTTAAAGTGAATGAACTAACATGATATTAGTATAAATTCACCCATTTTTTTGGGTTGAGGTTTGATATTTACAAAAAAGGAATACCTTGATCGAAAATGGTCAAGAAGTTCTATCGAACATAGTTTTCTACCTTTTCGGATTCGAGAGACGACTTACGAAAATGGACATGATGGAGTTTTCTTTTTGTTTCTTTTCAAACTCTTGAAACATGAAAAGTTGCTGAGTTTACCTTTCATTGGACTCGTTGAAGATTAAATGAGAAAATACTTGTCACTATGACGATACCAAGTTCCTCCTTCCTAAGACTCGTTAAAATTACTAGGTTGGATTCATTTGAAGAATGAATTTACATGCTCAAAATATTCTATCCACTCCACGCTGGCTATAAAAAATAAAGAGGTACTCGTTAGCAATAACGGGGGAAAATTGAAAGTGAGCATCCTATGTGTATTATGGGTAGCTTTTCGCTCTTAAACATGAAACTAATTTGCAATTCGTGTCGGGTTGGGGACATCCTACATTCGTCACTTTGCCTCTATGGGTTTGGGAAATCCGTTTTCTTCTTATATGATTACCAATTTTGTCAACATGACCTCTGATCCTATTTGAGTCAAATGTTGCCACACTCCGGATTTGTGTCAAAAATATGTTCAAGGGAAGTCCTTTCTGTCAAACATCTTCTGCATATCTGACCTCCTTTGTTACAATCTCGAATCACTCCCACCATCTTAGGATATTTGTTGTTTCGTGTCGATGATGTGGGAATCATTATGGCCCTCCTTCGACGAATCACTTCCTGTCTACTTCAACTCATATCCATGATGGTGATTTGTAAATTTCTGTTCAGTACCTTGGAGCTTGCATGCCTCAATGGAAATTTCTTCATGTTCGACGACAGGTTCACATCATTGGCCTTCGATTGAATGATTTTGCATGTGTTTGACTTCAACACATTCATTCACACTTTAGATTGTGTTTTTATACCTTGAGGTCCATCATCATTATTGGTGGTCTCTCTCACGCCTGTTAATGATTTTCATCATTAACCGGTAATCAGGTGGTTTCTACCATGTCTGATACCAACACATTTATTCACATGGCTATATTCGTACATTGGGTTGATTGAGATCGAGGTGAATACTGTGGGTCACATCTGATTTTTGGTCCAGGCTGCGAGGAGTTATTGAGTATTCACGAGTGTATACATGATCCTATCTATACGGATGGCTGCGTCCATGCCACAGATCCGTTTCTATGATCTCTTTTAGACGGCTGATTGTGACCATACTGTGGACTCATGTGTCATTTGATGCCTAGTGCAACATTATGTGGTTAGGCATATTTATACCAGAGATTTCATATATTGTAAATGTTTGATTTTGTAGGTTCTCTGAAGCTGGTCTACGTTCTTTACTTTGGTTCATAAATTATTTCAGCCATCACTCCCTATTCTGCCTTAATGCTTTAGGGGGCATATGTTACATAGTAATTTTTCACCATGCTCATTTTCCCGTCCCTGATCTTGAAATGCCCCATGATGAATCATGTGAAATGTTTCCATCATCAAGAAATATGCTAACGTATCCCCTTGAAGATCCAAATAAGACTTCCTTGAAATATTACTGAAGAAACTTGGCCAAATTCCTAGTTTCCCGGGTCAACGCTCTTCCTGGTGCCATGAATGCGTTGATGTCCTTTTCCCAGTTTTGGCCCAACGTTGTCAGCACCCTAATTTCTTGGAAAACCACGATGATCCCCTTTCTAACAGTGCTTCCTAAAATGGGGGAGAAGCTTTGACCTATAGAAGCTCAAGGGCAGCGAGTTGGTTGTTGAACAAAGATGATAAGGTTGAGCTCTCTCATTTTAGAGCCTTGGTCCCATCCATGGGGGATCATCCCTTAGAAAGTGGGCCTTCCTCCTCATTTCATGGGCTCCCAACCTCCTTCTCCTTCCTATAAATTCACATCCCTCATTCCCCCCAAGTTTAGAGCTTGGTTGATCATTGTTAGACTTATCTAAACTCTCATCCCTTTGCATGCTAGAATCGTGATTTAGCCTAAGTCCATGGGAGAAGGAATGATTTTAAGCTGGGTGAAGGACTCAAATTTTCACCTAAGGATGCCTCCAACATTAAGGCTTGGTTGTAAGCTCTCCTTTTTTAATTTATTAATAATAACATCTGATGTTTTATTTCTATATTTGTCTACATGATTATGCAAATATTTTGGTGCTCCTTGATCTGTTAGATAGCTAGTGTTTACATTTATTATATATTGTATCATGTTTGATGTTGTCTCTTGATCATCCACAAGTATTCACGCACCATTAGTGGTAGGAAGCGGGCCTACAAGGATTGTGGATCGATGTCACCATCAACAAATCCAAGAATAATGATTAGAAAAAGGTATTTATATCTCTTTCCTCTTTTCATTGTATGCATTAGTCAAGAAAACTTATGTTAGAAATAATCGTGTGTTGCTAAATCCACTCTAGGGCTAGAGAGTTCGCCTCTATCTGTAGAGGGGATTTATCTTGACAATAAGTATGATCAAGTAGAGGGTGGTGGAATAATTGATCTCTAATCACAGACTGATTATTCTGGGGTGGCAGTTTGAACGAGCACTTTTTGGGATACCCTTTAAGTTCAACATAACTTGGCTAGAGGATGTAGATTTTGTGGCAATGACGTTAGGTATTTGGAGGCAACACCACCATGAAATTGGTATCTTTCCCATGGTTCATATGGTACCACACTACAAATACTTAAGTCTCAGGTGTGATTGTGGGAAAGAGAGAAGAAGAAACACCTGTTGGTTGAACTAAACTAGAATATTGTGGAGTTTGTGTTCATATTTAAGGAGTTGGATGTCGGGCACATATCGACTGCACGATGGAATAGATTGAAGGAGTTGGAGGGTCGAAAAAGGAATATTCTATTAATTCATGAACATACTTGGCAGTTGAAGAGTAGGGCCACTTGGCTCAGTGCGGGGGATTAAAACACTAATTAATTTCATAACTACGCCAATATGCACAGGAAGGAAAACACCATTTGGGAGATATCGAACCCATAGGGACAGTGTTTTGTGACCATTGCAGATATACAAGGGGAGGCGATTCGATATTTTGAGAGATATTTCACCAACATCAGGGTTAGTTTGTGTCTCACAAAATATGGAGCATTGATGAATATCCATGGATGTTTGATGAGGCTAAAAATGCACATATGTGCCAACCGATTATTCGGGATGAAGTAATGAAGGTACTGCACTCCTTTGCCTGGGACAAGAGTCTAAGTCTAGATGGATGGATGATGGAACTTTTTCATATTTCTCTAAGGTGATGTTATAGGATATTATAGATATGGTTTGGGACTCACAAAAAGAAGGGGATGTTCATGGTGCTATAAATACTACATTCATTGTGTTGTTTCGGAAGTGTGATCAATGTCATACTTTTCAGGATTTTCACCTCATCTCATTGTGTAACATCTCATAGAAAATAATTTCTAAGACTATTGTTGAGAGACTAAAAGGGGTATTTTCCAGAGACATCAGTCAAGAACAATATGTCTTCTTTCACAATAGGTTGATTCATGACGTTGTTGCAACTACTCAAGAAATTATACACTCCATCGAGTTGAAACATATTGAGGCCTTGGTTATGAAAATTGATCTTCGAAAGGCATATGATTGTGTCGACTAGGATTTTCTAAGAATGGTATGTATGAAAACATGCTTATATATTTATTCCATTGAGTGGATCATGGTATGTATATCCAACACACATTTTGATGTTCTCATCAATGAGAAACCATCTTGGTTCTTCTTGCTTAGCAAGTAGGCCCTGTGGTCACATGGTCCTCGCTTATTTATATTTCCATTGGAATTATCCTAAATTTCAAAATTCATGGGTGCCATTAGGGGATGACATTGTAAGAACTGCACCTTCATGGTGACCATGTAGCCTACAATTTTTTTGACATATTGATTTTTGACTTGCCAATATTTTCCACTGGTTGTATCTTTGAGACACTCTTTGGACTGAAGCTGACCCAGCAACTAGGATTGTGCAGTCATGACAAATCACGTACCACCTTGTGAAGTGATCCTATTATTATTAGATAGTTATGTGAGGTTTTTCATTATGGACATGGGCCGTTGCTGTAGGGTTTCACGTACCTTGGGTTTCACCTGAAACCATGCACATACATCGTGGTTGACTAGTATTGGCTCATTGATAAGTACCGAAGGAATTTTGATAAGTGGACCTTCAGATGAATTTCACTTGGTGGCCAGTATATCCTCACATAGTTGGTTTTGCACATCATTCCGATGGCTATCATTAAACATATATGATCCATTATGGCCCGTTTTATATGGGGGGACATACAAGCGCATGGAAAGCATCATTTGGCATGCTAGGATATTATTAATGTTGCTAAATAATAGTGTGGCTGGGGATTACTTTAAATTGAGCTATTTGGGAAGGAACTTGTGCTGAAATCACTGTGGAGGGATCTTAAGATGAAGGGGTGTTGGATGGAGATCAATCTGCATAAGTATTTAGAAGGGAAAATTGCCGAAGAGTGGTACTAGAAGGGTACATTAGGGAGAAAAACAATTCACTTATTTGGTATATCTTTAGGAAGATATGGCCACTTTTCAGGAAGCATCTATGTTGGGCACTTGGGGTAGGTGCTAGTATCATCATTGGAACTGATAATATCTAGGGGAATGAGGGGGTTCATCTAATGAGTAGGGAGATGGTACAAGTATTACAGATGCAAGGATATTTATATTATTTCTAGATCATTAAACAATGGATGAATACCATGCCCATTTGGCAGGGGAACATGGAGCTTGGGCTAACTAGCGACATGGACAAGGAGTGGTGTATGCATATTTCTGATTTGCGTTGCACAGGTATACAATGCTCTGCTGGGGGGGATCATCTGATTTGGGGTGGCACACTTGTAAACAATTGTGCCTTAAGTCATGAAACATACATATTTGTATACACTTGCCTCCAACATTAAGGCTTGGTTGTAAGCTCTCCTTTTTTAATTTATTAATAATAACATCTGATGTTTTATTTCTATATTTGTCTACATGATTATGCAAATATTTTGGTGCTCCTTGATCTGTTAGATAGCTAGTGTTTACATTTATTATATATTGTATCGTGTTTGATGTTGTCTCTTGATCATCCACAAGTATTCACGCACCATTAGTGGTAGGAAGCGGGCCTACAAGGATTGTGGATCGATGTCACCATCAACAAATCCAAGAATAATGATTAGAAAAAGGTATTTATATCTCTTTCCTCTTTTCATTGTATGCATTAGTCAAGAAAACTTATGTTAGAAATAATCGCGTGTTGCTAAATCCACTCTAGGGCTAGAGAGTTCGCCTCTGTCTGTAGAGGGGATTTATCTTGACAATAAGTATGATCAAGTAGAGGGTGGTGGAATAATTGATCTCTAATCACAGACTGATTATTCTGGGGTGGCAGTTTGAACGAGCACTTTTTGGGATACCCTTTAAGTTCAACATAACTTGGCTAGAGGATGTAGATTTTGTGGCAATGACGTTAGGTATTTGGAGGCAACACCACCATGAAATTGGTATCTTTCCCATGGTTCATATGGTACCACACTACAAATACTTAAGTCTCAGGTGTGATTGTGGGAAAGAGAGAAGAAGAAACACCTGTTGGTTGAACTAAACTAGAATATTGTGGAGTTTGTGTTCATATTTAAGGAGTTGGATGTCGGGCACATATCGACTGCACGATGGGATAGATTGAAGGAGTTGGAGGGTCGAAAAAGGAATATTATATTAATTCATGAACATACTTGGCAGTTGAAGAGTAGGGCCACTTGGCTCAGTGCGGGGGATTAGAACACTAATTAATTTCATAACTACGCCAATATGCACAGGAAGGAAAACACCATTTGGGAGATATCGAACCCATAGGGACAATGTTTTGTGACCATTTCAAATATACAAGGGGAGGGGATTCGATATTTTGAGAGATATTTCGCCAACATCAGGGTTAGTTTGTGTCTCACAAAATATGGAGCATTGATGAATATCCATGGATGTTTGATGAGGCTAAAAATGCACATATGTGCCAACCGATTATTCGGGATGAAGTAATGAAGGTACTGCACTCCTTTGCCTGGGACAAGAGTCTAAGTCTAGATGGATGGATGATGGAACTTTTTCATATTTCTCTAAGGTGATGTTATAGGATATTATAGATATGGTTTGGGACTCACAAAAAGAAGGGGATGTTCATGGTGCTATAAATACTACATTCATTGTGTTGTTTCGGAAGTGTGATCAATGTCATACTTTTCAGGATTTTCACCTCATCTCATTGTGTAACATCTCATAGAAAATAATTTCTAAGACTATTGTTGAGAGACTAAAAGGGGTATTTTCCAGAGACATCAGTCAAGAACAATATGTCTTCTTTCACAATAGGTTGATTCATGACGTTGTTGCAACTACTCAAGAAATTATACACTCCATCGAGTTGAAACATATTGAGGCCTTGGTTATGAAAATTGATCTTCAAAAGGCATATGATTGTGTCGACTAGGATTTTCTGAGAATGGTATGTATGAAAACATGCTTATATATTTATTCCATTGAGTGGATCATGGTATGTATATCCAACACACATTTTGATGTTCTCATCAATGAGAAACCATCTTGGTTCTTCTCGGCTAGCAGAGGCCTCAGGCAGGGTTGTGCTTTGTCCTCGCTTTTATTTATATTCGTTATGGACTATCTCAGTCTCAAAATTCATGGTGCCATTAGGGATGGACATTGTAAAGGAATAAAAATTTCACAGCACCATGTAGCTTCTCATAATTTTTTTGATGACATATTGATTTTTGGTTTGCTAATATTTTCTCAATGGTTGTATCTTTGAGACACCTTGGATCGTTTTGGGCAAGCAACGAGGATTGTGGAAAATGGGGATAAATCACATGTACTACACTCGGCAAGTGATCCTATTATTATTAGATAGTTATGTGAGGTTTTTCATTATGGACATGGGCCGTTGCTGTAGGGTTTCACGTACCTTGGGTTTCACCTGAAACCATGCACATACATCGTGGTTGACTAGTATTGGCTCATTGATAAGTACCGAAGGAATTTTGATAAGTGGACCTTAAGATGAATTTCACTTGGTGGCCAGTATATCCTCACACAGTTGGTTTTGCACATCATTCCGATGGCTATCATTAAACATATATGATCCATTATGGCCCGTTTTATATGGGGGGACAGACAAGCACATGGAAAGCATCATTTGGCATGCTAGGATATTATTAATGTTGCTAAATAATAGTGTGGCTGGGGATTACTTTACATTGAGCTATTTGGGAAGGAACTTGTGCTGAAATTACTGTGGAGGGATCTCAAGATGAAGGGGTGTTGGATGGAGATCAAACTGCATAAGTATTTAGAAGGGAAAATTGCCGAAGAGTGGTACTAGAAGGGTACATTAGGGAGAAAAAACAGGTCACTTATTTGGTATATCTTTAGGAAGATATGGCCACTTTTCAGGAAGCATCTATGTTGGGCACTTGGGGTAGGTGCTAGTATCATCATTGGAACTGATAATATCTAGGGGAATGAGGGGGTTCATCTAATGAGTAGGGAGATGGTACAAGTATTACAGATGCAAGGATATTTCTATTATTTCTAGATCATTAAACAATGGATGAATACCATGCCCATTTGGCAGGGGAACATGGAGCTTGGGCTAACTAGCGACATGGACAAGGAGTGGTGTATGTATATTTCTGATTTGCGTTGCACAGGTATACAATGCTCTGCTGGGGGGGATCATCTGATTTGGGGTGGCACACTTGTAAAAAATTGTGCCTTAAGTCATGAAACATACATATTTGTATACACTTGTATTTGGGGTAGGATGCACCATAGTTGGTTTAAGAAGATCTAGAAGCTCAATATCCCAGTGAAGATTATACTTTTTTACTGGCTTGTTTGGTGAAAAAAATAATATTACATGGGATAATTTGTGTAAGAGGGGTTTCTTAGCACCGGGTCCATGCATATTATTTGGTATGGAGGGGGAGAGGAATGTACACCTGTTCTATATGTGTACTGTGTCACTACATGTATGGAAATTGTGTTTAATCACTTGAAATTACCGTTTCATCAGTTTGTGTATGCTATTGATTGTGCGGGATGGTGGATGGCCACTGGGACACAGATGGGATCCATACCACTGTATTTTCATTGGTTGATTTGGAACACAAGAAACTGTATGATATTATAGGATCTGCCCATACATCCTGCTATGGTGGCACAAAACATTATGACTTTTTGGAGTGGTTTTAGGCCCATGACCTTGCCTTCGTGGGATCTCTCTCTTCGGTTGAGACTGCATCGGATGACATACCTTGCTGGATATTTTGACGGAGCAACACAAAATTATTGTTGTGTTTGTGGGCCTCGGCTTAAACTGGACACGAGATGCCACTATAATTTTTTTTGGAATGGGGGATAGGTTACTAATACCTGGGCTGAGGTATTGGCATTGTGGGGTTTAATGTGGTTCGTGCGAAAATTATGTGTTGAAAAGTTGACTGTATTTGGGGATTCATAGGTGGTAATTAATTACATGAAAAATACAAATACACTATCCACTCCACAGATAATACATTGACTCGACAGGATCAGAGGATTACGTGACTCCTTCAGCCAAATTGATATTTTTCATGTCAAATACCGGGTTTGAAAAATAATATGGCTTCATGTACTACCAGCTGTTTGTGGGTGGCATTGTGCATGCACAGGGTTCTGTACTTATTCACTGATTAGGATCTATGGTTAACCTTTTTGCTTCATATCTCTGTTTTTGGGACATACTAGTGTTACTAGTGCTGCGTATTGGCACATATTTTTGATTTTTTACGTAATTTTTGGGTGGTATAGTTAATTTGAATTTCCCTATGTTTATGGAGGCTAGATGCTAGGACAAGTTTATGTTTTTTTTCTGAAAATTTTTGGATAGATTTGTATATGGTTTGGGAACTTTGATTTTTCCGAGTTATTCTTGCAAGCATGCAATTTTATGATTCTATAGTTATGGAGTATTTTGATATATATGTTTATTGCACTAGTACATTATATACACCAATAGTCTTTTTTCCTTTGGGAAAAAAAAAAAAAAACTAACTTTGCTCAATGAATTCATTAGGTTCTCTTTCAATTATAATTACGAGCTTGGTGTGCATTCATTTACACTTTACCTGTCCATTTTCATTGTTAATTATTTTTTCTTGGATTATAGATTTGAATTTATGCAGTTGTAATTCATAATACTTGGAAACATTGCAAGTAGGCTAGTGCGGTTTATGCCCTTTGACAACATTGTACAATTAAACAGACCACAACAAAATCATTGTTACAACTTGTGGGACTGATAAAATATGGCATCCTCAAAATATCTCAGACCAAACAATATGCACTCAACCTTGCACAGGGTTTTACCCTACGTTGTATTATATCTTCAATTTTGTTTTTTTGTTTCTTTATCTCAATTATGGGATCACAATAAATTTCCAGGGTAAATTACAATCCTTGTGGTTTCTTCAATTTTGTTTGCTTAAAAGGCCTTGAAAATCTTAACCATTCGTTTCCTCAAACGATCTCATATCAACAATAACTTTGTTGGCTTGAGGGGTCCTGACCCAATTCAGAGTTTATCGCGCAACCAACAAACCCTCCAACTACTGGCCCTTTATGCAATGAACTGCTTGTGCAGATCAAAGTCTCACTTGAAGCAGTATGGGGGGGTGCTGGAACCAGGTTTCCGCACCCTGAGGAAGAAATTAATGTGGTAGCCCTAAACATGTTTATAACATAACTCGTTGTAGATTAGAAATAGATGCACACAAATACATATCAATACTTATCAGATCAGCGTGTCATGAATACAGATAATGCATAAACTGATGGATCATAGATCACTTCGTCGCAGATAACTAACAAAAGAACCAGATCTTCACAAGGCGCAATAACTTAAGCATATCTACTCATGTATTCAACCATTAACATATAATCATGCATAAGAACATATTTACTTGCGAAGATATAATTAAGCATAACATAAGTAAAGCGATCTCAAAGAAGTAACAGTAAATAGATAGCTGCTAACAAAATTTCTTCGCCAAACGGTGTTTGTATTAGATTAAAAAGTTTAGTATAATCAGACTTTCCCCTTACAATTACCCTTTTGCGCACACAACTAGCGGAGTTTGCACACAGCCAGGACTAGGTCTTCGCGCACAGGGCCAGCAGGAGCCTTTTTACCCAAAAACCCAAACTTAGACTGGAATCCTTACAAAACGTTCATGAACATAAGCATGAAATTTCTTTCTTTACTAGACTCGATCTATCTATATTTATACCAATCTACACGCAAATAATATGGTCTCAAACCATGGTTTGAGGCCCACAATTTACCCTTATAACACATTTACATAAATGAGGGACTTTGACCCACCCCAAATCCCCTTGACCTTTCTGCACAATGCGCATATACAAAAATATATACAAAAAGTTACTAAAAAATGCACCCCAGGGGATTACGCTCCAATAGCCCCCCAAGACAAACCTGTGACTCGTCCTGAGTCACTGTTTGGTTAGGTCCTTCATCTTTGCTTAGAGTGCAATGATAGAATTTTTTAGTGGAAGCACCACCTCAAGACTATGCGCAAAAGTTCCCTGCACTTTAGTGACAAATTTATCTGTAGTGGGCCATTAAGTGGCATGTTCAATGATTCTATGAGTTATTTGAATGGTATTCAATGTGCCATCCAATGTTTGTGACAACAGCAGAGCCTCCTCGGTCCACAACTGCATCCTTTCCTCAAGCAAATGTTCTCTTCGGCGCAGGTCCTCAATTTCAGTCTGAATTACTTGACCCTCCTGTAGGTGGGCAAGGCACTATGCAATCACGAGGGTGGGCGCTGCCTTCCTGATATCTACAAATTGTTGCTCCTTTACGCGCAAATCATTTTTCAGCTGTTGTACCATTGGGTCATTCTGAACTAAAGTCCAAACACCCATGGCCTTGTCCAAAATTTGACTGCACTATGTGACTACGAAAACAATGCTCTCTGTAGCTTGTTTTACCTCGACAAACCTCTTTGCTCTGAATTCTGGTGGGGCTTTTGGTTGCAAATTAAATGAAATTTGGAAATATGGTCTTTAAATTCAGCTTGGGTAGTTTAGACTTCTGCGCATGAGGCCTTCAATGCAGCAACCAGCCCTTCTAACTTCTCTACTGGGGAAATTGTGGCGGGGATTGCTGGCACATCGCTGCTTACCTGATTGATCTTATCCTCTAGTGTAGTGCCTTGGGCCTCTGAGGTGGGGCATGCTTCCTCTACGGTCTGCTGTTTCTGGTGAGCTTTGAAAGCCTACTACTGTGACTATACTGTAGTGGTGTGGGCATGGGCTTTGCGGAACGGGAGCTCATCCACAATCATATTGTGGATCAAATGAAATTTCTCTGTAGGAAAAACAGATAAGTTAACATTTATATCACCACAACCTCATAGTTGAATGCGTCGACTGGTTGATTCTATATGGATGGCCGGCTTAGGGATTTGAATGAGACGACTGTCCCTAGTTGGAGGTAGGATTGTATTGAGAAGCTACATGCTCGCTTGCATCTGGCTCGCTTGTGCAACGCTCGCCTAAATTAGGCTCGCTTGAAATTTGAGTTCTTGAATACTAACCTGTACCCCATCGAGCGCAACCTTGTACTATGCTTCTATGTTTGTCCAAATATCTTATGTTGATGTCATTACCATGTTGCCTATTTTGTTGAAATCATCTTCGGTTAGCATCAACTCTTCTTCTCAAGTGGCCTTAGAGCCTTTTCGTTTCTTCCTGGATCCTCTCATGGCCTGAGAACTATGCTTTTTGACCTTGGAAGCCTGAACTTCCACCTGTTACATGTCTCTTTAGGCGCAACACCATTCTGCACAGGTTTTGTGTCTGTTTCTAGATCAATCGTTTTGCCAGTTGTAGTCGGCGTGGTTTCTTTTTCTATGGTTTTTTTAATCGTTTTCATACCAGTGTGAGGCTTGGTAGGCGCGTTCAGAATAGATGTAGATGCACCTTCTATGGTGCACATCTCCAGCCAAGCTGGCGGCCACTCTGCAGTGATGCGTAGCAAGTTGTCCTCAGTGACAAGATAAGGAAATTCATACCAAAATCCTTCGACTACGCCCTTCACTCAGATGTGAATGTTGTGGAAAGTGGCCTTAAAATCTGCAATCAACTTGTACTACTCATACAAAGTTGGAGAGAGTCATGGTTTGGAATGGATCGCTTGAAATATAGAAGCATTGAACAAGACCCATAATATCTTGTTTTCCATAATGCGCTCGGGGATGGAGGAATTCCATAGTGTGGCATATCGTGCGGCTTGGCACATTTGCGGCTCTATATCAGGAAATTGTGTTTCCTCTGGGGTCTTCCAGCCAATTAGGGCTATCAGTAGCATAAGCCAAGAATAATATAAGTGCTTGTCATCCTCTTGTACTTCATGCATGTTCTCCAAGAACTCTTTACATAAATATTGAGCCCAATTATATATTACTCCCTTCTTGCATTGTCTTGCAAGTGCAATGACTTGCGCAGGAACCTCCTTAGGTCGACACTTCGGAATCATCTTGAAAGCCAAGATGAGCATCCCAAATTGAATGGTTGGATCGTTGATTTCGCTGACTACAAATCCTTTGTTGTGGCGCGATACCTATTAGGTCGTTTTATTTTGTCTGCTGCCTTCTTTTCTTGTGCTTTTCCTCTAAATTCAGCCACGGGATCTACGCCTTGGTTAGGAAGGTTGGTGATCCAATGGATTAGTGCAGCATTAATGGGTATGTGCTTGCCCAACCATAATGATTCATCATGTACTAGCGTGAGAAATTTGCACAAACAAATATCATTTATCGGGTTGCGCTCGAAATGTGGGACTTGTAATAAGTTCAGAAGCCATGCCTTGTGCAGGCCCAACGCCCATCATTGTGGCTCCATGCGCACAAGCCCCCCCTCATATGGTACACAGTATAATAACACTTAGGCACAATATTAGGGAACTTATCAACATCCGCGAGGTCTGAATCCTCCATCCTCAACTGTGGCACTTTAGCGAACATGTCGCCTTCAAGGGAGACATTCTCCGGAATTAAGGGCATGTTAATGTAAGACCTCACTTTGTCAAGATCCTTCGAGACCTTGACAGATGCCTTGCACAGTCTGACATAGGTCAGAAACTGCGAGAATGGGGCCACTTAGACTAGATCCTACTCCTCCTCCATGATGGTCTCAGGGAGCTCCGGCATGGGTCTCTTTTGGCGCTCAACCGCAGTGGAGCGTGGCTTCGAAGTATTTTCCCTAGGGGACTTACGGGTCCTCGACGTCTGACCCTTCTTAGTCTTTGCAGGCACAGGTGTCTCAGTGACCGGCGCAGGAGGATCCTCTTTCAGGCATGTAGTTTTCATGCTTGGCGGGATAATGTAACCAAGACCCCTACGGCACAACACCTCAAATCCTAGATCCAGACCAGACATAGACAATGAATAAGATGCAAAAAGAAAAGAGTTCAAGGTCGAAAATTCACACATAAAGCAAAGGGAACTATTTTGACCCCCTAGGTCATATTTATAGTTTTAGCACATCTTCAAAAATCCCTTTTTCATTAATGTGTCTCCATAAATGACAAAACCGTTCCAAATATGGTAAAATCCCCTCATTAAATGTAACCTAGACGGTCCCTTAAATGGTAATAACACTGTCTTTTCTATATTTACTATTCCAACAACTAGATTTTGGCACTTCTGTGACCTAGTCAATATCCTCGCGCAGCTACCACACGCGTGTCACACCTTTCTGTGCATCCACCATCCCTTCTGTGCAAATCCAATACTCCAGCCATATAGTCATTTGGTGCATGCAGGGATAAGGTCATCCATGTATGGATTCCATTTCCATACCTGAGAAGATATTCGTTTCTCAGCGTGGCCACGCGCACTTCACCTCCATCGATGATTTATTTAACAACATATGGCCCTAACCAATGCATCTTCAACTTCCCTGGTGTAAGTACCAACCCTATACAATAAAATAGGGATAAAACCATAAGCATACAACATTGGAAACTCAGAAATATTAATCACTTATATCAACATCGATGAATTTAACTTCATTGCACATACATATATTTTACATGTAAATTATAGGCACAAGTCAGTCATATAAAGAAAACATTATAAATAAAATATGTACCATTCACCAGGAGACGAGATTCAATCTTGAATTTCACTACTCATACTCCCTTGTTGTTGTCTACCTCCAAGCATGAATGTTGTCATGCTTAATCTGAATATAATGACCCACTGGTTGACCTCCCATCCTATTCCTTGGGTACTCTCCTTCCTCGCGGACCCCTGAGCTGCAATGGGGTTGTACAATGAAGGAAATGTGCTAGCTGATAGAGGTGAGCACTCCTTGGCTCAAGAGTCCCCTCTCTAAATTCTTCTACCTCACCAAACTCAACTATAGCTCGTAACCACTAACAATGACATAATATCCTCCATCCAATAATAGGGTAAGCTGAAAAGTCTTTTTTCCCATGGCTTGTCCCTTCTTTTATAGTAGGATTAAGAGGTGACACTTGGAATTTCATGCATAATTAATTATTTTTATTAACCTAAAATTTGATTATTCACCCACCCATGTGTCACCATCTCACCCAGACTCTCCAAAATCATTTACTTAAATAATAATTTAAAATAGTATTTTCCTCACCCAAACAATGCTTCCTATTTCTTCTCCTAGTTGTTTCTTTATTCCTCATTTTCTACTGCTTAATTTGTGTTTATTAATGAAGTTAATTGATAAGTCTTAGATTTGGTCCCCTAACTACCTCCTACTTTAACTCAATTTTCCTCTCAGATGGATATTCTTATGTTGGCTCTTGCCACATGGAGGTTCTATAAATTTCTCCAATTTTAATTTATTAATCTTATTTTAATTCACCACCCTATTCTCTTAATGAAGTTTTTAACTATTTTATGATTAATATGTATACTTAACTCTATGCCCTTCTTTCCCCCTTTTGCCTAATTAATTTACTTATGTACATTATCCACTTAATATTTTGTTTTAACATGGAAAGGGTAGAGTTACCAGGGTAAAATATTTATTTCTTCCTATTCTTCCCTTATCCTAATTTTTATTCTTGATTTAATTTCCTTGGTTATAACATCATTTACCACTTGATATGAATTAGTAGGGTTTTCATATCTTGATTATATTTATTAGTTTCTTTTTACTGATGTAGAGGGTGTCAAGTTGGTCATGCCCTTCAAGAAATTCCATTCGAAGTTCCAAGGGTGCCATGCCTAACAATTTATTTATGATGCCAAGGGTGCCAAGTCGGTCATGCCATTCAAGAACTTCTCTTAAATTTCCAAGGGTGCCACACCACTTGCCCTTCAAGCATCCAGTGGCTACGAGGGGAGATTATAGGTGCAATGATAGAGACCACTATCATCTTGTATGTCGTCTGCTATAGTGAGACTAATGGTGTTGGGGATCAAGGAATCCACCTTGATGCGCGCCCCCTAGAAAATCCTTGTGAGCGACCAAAATTTGGGACCTGCCCCCACGACATTGTGATCTTCAAAGCGAAGGTGTTTCGACGTTTCCAACCTAAGTCACGATGGGAGTGCTAGTAGGTGAGATCAAGGACACTGTCCCACCCCTCCCATGCAATTCCATCCAATTGTACAACCCCATCACCCATATGTGAGTCATTCGGCCAAGCAATTAACATGTTCCTGCAACCAAAGACATATCATCAGAGTATATATATATATATAGAAAGTTTCAAACTGAACATAGAATTTCAAAGACAAAATATTAGTTTCCATCAAAACCAGATGTTATAGATTTCATATTTCTGTGGTGTGAGTTTTGAGTAGCTGAATTCGGAATATCCACAGTGTGCATTTTTGCATCTACGTTTCGGGTCTAGAACAAGACCCATCATCAGGACAAATCCTGTCAAAAAGAGAGGAGGTCAAAGTTCATAAATATACCAAAGGAGTGCATGAGGTAGGCCGACCAACCATAAAATAATCAATATTTTATAATTTAATAAATAATGTTTTAAATTATAAAATATTGATTATTATGATTGATAAATCCACTCCTTATTATATTTATGAACTTTACCTCCTCTGTTTTTGGGCAGTTTATTTTCTAGACACAGAAAAATGCCTTGTGGAGACACGAATTCAGCTACTCAAAACCAGATGTTGTCAACTCATCATGTGTGAGTGCCTCAGGTGGTTTCCTGTCATACTCAATAATTATCAGTAACAAATTTTCTCAGTGTTAATAATTATCATAATAGCAACATCAACATAACCTATTCATTCACATCGTTGTTCATTTTGAATCAGAACGAATGTAAGTAGCTAACATAGGGGACACATCCATCATGGTTATCATAATCATAACATCAATGGGAAATTAACCTATCCATCAAATCCATCATCATCGTAACATCAGTAGAAAACATACCTATCCATCAAGTCTATCATCATCATGATATGAATAGAGAACATGCACATCCATTAATGCTACAATCATATCAATAGAGAACGTACATAACCATTAATGATGTCATCATCATAGTATCAATAAATAACATACATAACCATCAAATCCACTAATAATAGAGTCATGTGTTCGGATCCTCAACTTAAGGCCCTCAAATAATAAAGTGCAGCCCTTAGGGCTAAATAATGTTAATGTCATATTACTGCCAATCAACTAGAGCAGGGCACTACATCTGGGTGGCGTGAAAAATTATTGTCATACAACAAGACCAAATCATCTTCCTTAAATACATTTTTCACGCGCCTTCTGAACTTGCTGGTGGAGATTGGAAATAAAGCGATCTTCTTCAAGTGCAACCAATTGTGACAACCGTTCCTCCATGGCATATGCTTCTTCCATATTTTTGAATGTTGCAATGTTAAAAATGGGAACAATGTATTCCATTGCAACACAAATTCTTACCCATATACCATCCTGAATGGTGTCCTTCCAGTCAACTTTTTACATGTGGTTTGATATGCCTAGAGAACTGCAGGTATGCGCTCATTGTAAAAAATTACAAATAATTGCAATGATAGATTTATTTCTCCTACTTATTATTTCAATAATTTATTATTTATAAATCTTCAGAAAAATATCGAAATAAATACTACTGCAACATTCACAAATACATATGCAGAGAAATAAAAAATAGAGAACATAAGCGCAAGAATCAATCACATGTACACATTAATTTTTGGGCAATTGTCCCCGGAAAATCCCAATATGGAAAAAACGGTGCAACAGATGAGGTTTTTATTAATTATTCAGCAAATGATATCTTTACAGGGAAAATATATGGTAGATAAATTATGAAACACTCGAGACTGAATTTCTGGCTTACTTGAAAAATTCTCTGACACCTAGAACAACCCTTGCATGCCCCTGTGTATCTCTGCGTGATTCACTGCGTAGTCGCAGTGCTGGAATACGTGAGTCTACGTGGAGATTGTGTGGGTTATCTGTGCTGCAGCCTCCAGTGAACCATTGCTACCCTATGACCCTGATCTCGATCACCACTAACCTCCTCCTTCTGCTTCTGCAACTATTCGCCCTGTAACTCTCCCACTGAGATGAATTCTACATCATAATGGATCTCCTTCAGGTACTGAGTGTATGCCCGACTTGTTTTCCAAGTGACCCTCAAGCCTTATTTTATAATCTTCCCACTGGAGAACCAACGACCTAGATTAAAATATTAATCAATGGCTAAGATTAAAATTTGACTTGATCCATGTTTTCTAGAAGATTCACACTCTGACTTATTAATACCCTTTAATCATTTCATTTCCCTCAGTTTAGACTTAGGGTCTTCATTAATTATTTTAATAAGTCATGAACCGAGTGGAATTTTCACAAACTGTTTTTGGGTTCTTTGGAATGCTATTGTCTAAGCCTCCCTGCAAAGTTTGAGACTTTGAACACTTCCAAATGATACAAAAATAAACACTCCCTCGTAGCGAGGATGGTGTTCCAACAATATGCCTACTGCATGTTGCGCTGATCCTGAAGCACCCTTTGCACTGCTGATCTTAGGACTTTACCCCCCCATATATTGCATTGCTGCCTCCTATACTGCTTCCTTTGACACTGCCACTGTCACTTGCTTCCTCTGTACCACATCTCCCTCTGAATATTGAATCTTCCATTCTTGCTATAGGAAGGGATTCTTCAACATCCCCATCTTCTCTATGAAGTAGACAAACTTTGTCTTTCCTAGAGCCTTTGTGAGGATGTCTGCCACATGTTCTCCTGTTGGAGTGTATTGCAACTGAACAACTCCACGTTGTACATAGTCCTCGATGAAGTGACACCGGATGTCAATATGTTTCAACCTATCATGAAACATAGGATTCTAAGAGAGCTTTATGCAACTCTGATTATCACATAAGATGATGGTCGCTTCCTCCTTGAGTAGATTCATTAGTAGTTTCCTAAGCCATATGGCTTCGCATGAAGTTGTGATGGATGCCATATACTCTAATTTTGCTGAACTCAGTGCTACAGACTTATGTTTCCTACTCCATTAGGAAGTCATTCCTGATCCTATATTAAAACAATACCCACTTGTACTCTTCTGATAAACTGAACTTCCAGCCTAATTTGCATTAGTGAAACCACTCAACCTGACATCATTGTTGCGGGTGTAATTCAATCTAAGCTCAATTGTCCCTCGAAGGGACCTGAGAATATTCTTGGATGCTTCCTAATGTGCCCTCTTCAGTTCCACCATGAATTGGCTGAGGGTATTAACAACATAACATATGTCTGGCCTTGTATTTACTAGATACATCAATGACCCTATGAGCTCCCTGTACAACATAGGATTAGCCTCATCATCTTCAAACGTTTCGATTTTCCTCAAGTTGGTGATCATTGGAGTGGTCGTGGGCCTAGAATCCTCGATCTGAAATATCTTTAGAATCTCTGTAGTGTATCTTCCTTGACCAAGGAAGTTCTCCCTATTCTGTTGCCAAACTTCCAACCCCAGAATATAGTGCATTCATCCTAGATCCTTCATGTAAAATTCTTCAGCCAAATTCTTCTTGCAATCTATGATGAGCCTTGATGATCTTGTCAAGAACATATCATCCACATACAACACCCATATCAAAGGCTCACTCCCTAATCTTAGATATTAGAGGTTGAGATATGGATCACTCTTGACGAATCCCATCTTCTGCAGGTAGTTTTCAATTTGACCATACCAGGCTCTAGGAGCTTTTCTTATTCCATATAATGCTTTATTCAATCTGAACTCATGAGTTTTCTGATCATGTGTCTCAAATCCTTTAGGTTGTTCTATATACACCTCTTCTTCTATCACATCGTTCAAGAATTCCGTATTGACGTCCATTTGATGAATTTCCCATCCCATTTGTGTAGGAAGGGATATCACAGACCTGATAGATTTGTACTTGGCTACTGGGGCGAAGGT